>NDXB01011928.1:4910-25244 GCA_002631895.1 Agapornis roseicollis
AAAAAAAAAAAAAAAAAAAAAAGTCCAAAATCTGACCAAAATAGCCCAGAAACTTAAGTAAAGACAGCTGGAAAAATGAAAGAATGATAATGCTTAGATGCAAACCAAGCGACATGTTCCAACAACTGGCAGGGGCTAAATTCTGTCCCAAAAATGTATGTTATTTCATCTGTCATTAAAAAATACTGTGTCAGTGGGGAAATGTCTGAAACCACAATACAATTACATTGTTTTAAGTCTCTATTTGGAAGCATTATCATTACTTCAAGAAAACCAGAGGGTTTTTTTACACCCTCAGCATGGTACCTGCTACAGCAAACCTTCTTCCTCATAGCAGCAGAAGAACACAAATAATTACAGGACAAAACTGATCATTCAGAGATAGTTTAAAGTGTTGGTACATACCATGTGCCATCATCAGGCAAGCAACTCAAATGCAGTGATATAATATGAAAACCACATGCAATATTGTGTCCTGTATTAGACTCCAAACACAGTTTGCAGTGATTCCCAACCCAAAGCAACTCCTGATTTTGCCCCTGCTGCAGATGAAGCTCACACTGAAGTCCCATTTTATAGCAAAGACAGTGCCATTGACTTGTATCCTATAATCTTGTGAAATCGTTGGATATGCCCACAATCCCATTTAGAGTCATGGTGCAGGAACACAAATATAACTCTGTTTCTTCTGCATCAGTGTGCTGTGTTCCCAACATATTTCTGGCTGTAAATATATGCTTTTAATTTTCCGAGCTTCTGTCACGGCTTCCTTACCTGCACAGATCTTCCCATCATAGGTCTCACACATCCAGTCATGGCACTCACACAGTGGACCATAGTATTTGCCAGACTCAGTCACTTGGCAGATGCAGACTCCACACTCACATCTGCCCCTGTCACTGCACAGCTTTTCCCCTGGAACACGGCACCTGAACTCTGACTCAGTCTGGGACAGCCGGCATGAAGGACGACCCAAACCACTCCTGCAGAGGACAGCAAACAGAACAAGCTGTGGTCAGAGCCAGTGGCTGTAGCTCAGAGCTGGTCTGATGAGAGCTTGGCTCACGGGCAACCACACTCCTGCCTTGGCTTCAGAATATTGTTTTAAATGCTACCAGTTTAATTGTGCTTGTAAACTACTACTTGCCTCAACTCACCCAATTTTCTTCTCTTTCATCAGAAATCTCATTGCTACCTGTATTAATGTATAGTAGTTTACTGACCAAAATAGTAGTTTACTGACCATGTTAACTGAAATAGGTTCATCATCTTTTTCATTATGTGTATCTGTTATATACGCATATACCTCTATAGTTTAATAGTCTTTCATGAAAAATTTTAATCTGAATTATTCCAAGAGGCTTGGAAAAGATGAATACATCCAAACATCTAGGTAGCATAACAGGAATATATGATACCAAAAGCAAAACTATGGTTGATTCTAATAAAATGCATTGCCAAAGTAATCTTTCTGGTTGTCAGATACATAGGATCCACGCTTTCATCAGAAAAGACAACCAAAGTAATCACTGTTTTCCGTGCAATAGTGTAGTTTGTCGCTGTGGCTTTAGTAAAGTCAGCATAATCTGGATGCTAGATCTAAAGATTTGCAGCTCTGCAATGCAACTGTACCATGTACTGGAGCACAGAGAGATCATACACAGGGAAAATCACACATTGCCTCATCAGGAGCTGGACTATAGGAAAACAGAACAAAGGGCTGTTCAAGCCAAAAATAGGTATTTACAACACAAGGGAATACAGAGGATTCAGGTGACTAGTACCTGCACTTCTCAAACACTAGATTTTGCAGGCTCTGGAGCAAAGGAGGTACTGGCCTTGATAGAGGAGAAGAGCAAAGCGCAGTGTACCTGCTGAGCAGGAACTCATGGGGTTTCTTGGTTAGGTGCCTGCTCTGCTTGGGCAGCAGAATTTAGAAGTTTGTGTGTACAGTCATCACTGTCCAGATCTTCCCCCTTCACTGCTTTAAAAATCTACACCTTGGGCATAAAATACAGCATTGCAAACGATCCCCAGAGCTTTCACAACACCTATTTAGGCTCCCAGTGACCCCAAGCACTTCCCCCAGTGTCACTTTTAAGCAGGCAGAGGAAGAGCTCAAAACCGCTCCAGTGCTGCCTCCACACCCTCAGCCTCCGCACTCCTGACACCTCTTACATCAGTCGCAACTGCCCCGCAAGACCTTCAGAGCCAGACTTACCGCAGGGCCAGGGGGCCGGCCGGCGGCGCGGGGTTACCGGCCGGCACTGAGGTGACCAGCAGCAGCGCCACCAGCCCCAGCAGCCGCTGTGCGTACATGGCGCAAGCTGCCCTACTCCTGCAGCCGGACAGCCGGCCGGACAGACCCGCCGAGCGTTCAGAGCTGCAAGCTGGACAAGCCCGGCTCCAGGGCTGCTCCCCCCGTGCGGCAGTGGCTCTGATTAGCTGCCTGGGAGCGGGATTTGGGCAGCACTCTGGGAGGGAGGCCGGTGCCAAACCCCGAAGTTTACAGTCTAGGCAGGGAAGTAATTAGAAACAGTTGTGCAGCCAGATGGTTTATTTTGATGTTTTAAAAGTGACCCGTTCACAGATGTGAATGAACTGTCTAGTTCTCAAAGTGCAGGCACCGTAAATATTTGAGGTATGTGCTATCCCCCTGTCCTTTGATGGATCGCTGCTTGGGATAATCTGTGTGTGGGAAATATGCACCGCTAAGGAGAGACAGGATCAGCGCTCCCAGCTGGAGCATCCCTGCCTGGCTGGCAAAGCACCTCCTTCTTCTCCTTTCCCTAAGGTTACCTGCTCAGACCATTGCACTGTGTGACACCACAAGCTGCTAACCTACAAATTAAAAACCTGAGCAAACTAAAAAGTATTAATAGTTAATTATTTCCTAATGCCTCATTAAAACAGGCAGAGTGCTGTGAGATTTTGGAAAGGCTTTAAAACTAAGCTAAAATGAGGGACAGAATCACAGAATTATAGAATGGTTTGGGTTGGAGGGGACTTTAACATTACCTAGTCATGTGCAGGGACACCTTCCCCTAGACCAGGTTGCTCCAAGCCCCATTCAACCTGGCCTTGAACACTTCCAGGGTTGAAGCATTCACAACTTCCTTGGGCAACCTATTCCAGTGTCTCACCACCCTCACAGTAAAGAATTTGGCAGGAATGGTCACGTGCATTTCCTTATGCTACAGAAAAGGTGCAATACTTTTTGATCCCTCTGGTTGTCCTGCAAAATTACTGACTGCCTGATACTTCACTGACATAGAAAGCCTTTAAAGAAACGAACTTTCACCAGAAAAGTTGGTAGGATATATGTGTACTAGTCTACACACACACACACACACACACACACACACACACACACACACACACACACACACACACACACACACACACACACACACACACACACACACACACACACACACACACACACACACACACACATGCTTTTTTAAATCAGGCAGCTGACAGAAGAAACTTTCACTGGTTCCAAAGCCTATATTGGGGATTAAAGCCCTTAGCTCTCTTAAAATGAATAACTCCCGCTTTATTTTCATATTTACTATCTGTTATACCACAGATTATACTGTTTTAGAAAACATTTGAAGATTTGGTAAAAAATCCATTGACTCAGTTGCTTGCATTTTACTTAGTGAACTCCAGGGTACAACAGTAGCATTAGGGTGTAAAAAGATCTAAAGGCCTGTATTTAGATATACTGTTATAACTATACTGTTGTATACTGTATGCAAATTTTTAACCTTTTTTCTGCCTTTTATAGTATATTTCATATTGCAAATATGTTACAGAATTTTCTCAGGCAATGCATCTGGTAAAAAACCCTGTATTAAGAGTGATCTGTTGGCTTCAGTCTTGCAAATGTTTACAGTTGTGCTAACCTCGTGCACTTGACTTTGATGGATCTAGTGATAGGGTGAGTAATATTCACAGGCCTTTATTGCTGACAGTCCTTGAGCTTTGAAGTCCATGCTTAATGGACTATACATTCTATCTGTGAGATAGCTTTTCAAATTTATTTGTAGTGCTACAATTCAAAAAAAAAAAAAAAAAAAAAACCAAAACCACCCNGGGTGAGTAATATTCACAGGCCTTTATTGCTGACAGTCCTTGAGCTTTGAAGTCCATGCTTAATGGACTATACATTCTATCTGTGAGATAGCTTTTCAAATTTATTTGTAGTGCTACAATTCAAAAAAAAAAAACAAAAAACCAAAACCACCCTAAACAAACCTTTAGATTCAAAAAGAGAGCACTTTTAAGAAAAATATGATTGTCAGAAATTGTACTGCCAGAAGCCTGTAGTTAGAGAAGAATAAATAGAAAGCTTTGTATTTTAAACAACAGCATTTCCCTTTTGGCACTACATTATTGTTAATCCACAAACTAAATTGTTGCCATCTGTTCATTTTCCTCCTGTTTCCTTGTGCACACTGGTGCTAATAGGTATTCACAAGACCTTTAAGCATCCTGCAAACTATAACTTCAAATGAACCAGGAGAAGACATCCATCATGATATGCTGACCTTATCATGCTCTATTTTTTATTTATTTACATTGTCAAGGTCTTAAGTGATACACACCTTTTGGCTGTGGACCTTTTGAATTTAGAGGTATTTAAAATTTGTACCCAGGGCTGAAGTTCAATAATTGGTTTTATGTGTATGTGCCTCTAATACAGTATCTTGGTGCTCCCTTATTAGATTTTAACCTTTGCTCAGATTTATCATTTAATCATTTAAATCTACAATGTTTGTATGTATGCACGTATGTGGTGAGGCACTGGCATAGGTTGCCCAGAGAAGCTGTGGCTGCCCCATCCCTGGCAGTGTTCAAGGCCAGACTGGATGGGGCTTGGAGCAACATGTTCTAGTGGAAGGTGTCCCTGCCTGTGGCAGGGGGGTTGGACCTAGAGGTCCTTTCCAACCTAAACCATTTGTCGTGGTTTAAACCCAGTTTCTACTTCCCCCCCCCCTTTTTTTTTCCCCTCCTCCTTCCTCCCCACTCCCAGAGGGATGGGGAGGAGAATCAAAGGGATGTAATTCCCACAGGTTGAGATAGGAACAGTCCAGTAACTAAGGTATAACACAAACCACTACTGCTACCACCAGTAATAATAATGATAAGAAAATAACAAGGGAAGAGAGTATGATACCACCCGCCAAAAACGAGCCCAACCAGAAGTGAGAGTGTCCTTCCGGGTAACTCCCCATTACCTCCCTGGGCATGACGTGCTGTGGTATGGAATAACTCTTTGGTCAGTTTGGATCATGTGTCCTGTCCCTGCTTCTCTCCGGCCTCCCCTCCTCCCTGGCAGAGCATGAGACTCAGAAAGTCCTTGGTCAGAATAAACATTACTTAGTGACAACTAAAAACATCCGTGTTATCAGCTATGTTCACAGGCTGAGAGTCAAACCATAAAAACTGCATCGGCTACTAAAAAGGAGAAAAACTGACTGCTACTGCTGAACCCAGGACACCATTCTACGATGTATATATATGTATATATGCACACATGATGTGCATATGGGAAGTTGGGAGCAAAGTGATTCCCAAAGAAGCTGTAAATTCAATATAAAAGAGCCAGACTCTCTCTCAGTGAGCACCTGATAAGCTGTCTTTAGTACTGCTCACTTCTTTTCAGCCACTACTGCACATAGTCTTCAGGACCTTTGTTCTCTACTGGATAACATACGCCTATATAAATTAAAACACTTGTGAAACGCTATTTTTCCTACATATTGGAGTTTCAGATTAAGATTTCAGACCTGTAGGTGCTTGGTAGATGCACACTTTCATGTCACTATCTGCAAAGTGAAGGTAGAGAAGAAGACGTCAACACAATGCTATGAACAGGAGCAGCTGGCACATACTGATAATACTGAACAGCCTTTTGAAAAGTAGGCAATAGGTTTAAATAATACTTGTCAGACAAGACATGTCTTCAAATAAAGTTGTGGAATCAAGAAAATAAGTGCTGTTAAACACACCTACACTTGAACCTCAATTTAAGTCTATTGCTATTAATACTCTTATTACAAGTCAGCAGGATTTGCTATGGTCAGAGACTAGGATAAACCTTTCTCTGGCAATTTTATTTATCAGCAGAGGAACCAGCAGTATAATGTCCTATCCAAACTGATGATGGCTATTTTGTGGTTTCATAGCCTTCTGAACTGAGAAGAAGTGTGATGTAACGTATGTGTAAAAACCAAGTTGCAAGCCCTGGGTTAGGCTAGGTAATTCATAGGAAGTAGGGGTTTCTTTTATTTGTTTATTTTTTTAAAAGCCAAGCAATATCTTAGCTTTAACTTTGCCAGAATTTTTTTTGTAGTAAAACGAATTACAGTAACATTAAAACAGGAAAAAAAAAAAAAATCAAAACCAAACCAACCAAACAGAAACTAAGAAAATGCTTTTTTACTGTAAGAGTGGTCTAACACTGGAACGGACTGCCCAGAATGATTGCAGAACCTTCACCCTTGGGGATATTCAAAACTCATTTGCACAGGATTCTGGGCAAGAGGCTCTAGGCAACCCTGCTCTGAATATCTGCGGGTTGAACTAGATGATCTCTATCTCTAGAGATCACTCCCAACCTCAAATACATCGTAATTCTATGACTCTGATGACATAGTGTGCTACAGAACAAGACTTGATTTGATGTGGGGAGGCAGACAGACTCTGCCAACTCCTTTATTACAGCCTCTTAGTGGCCAGCTAAATTTTGTTGTCACTTTAACAAAGCTATTAGGTTTGCAAGCCACATCCCATGCTATTTTTAAATATTTTTTTTTTCTTTTTAACAAGACAAAGCAAAATGCGTATCTAGCGAACAGTCTTAAGCTTTAAAAATTCTAGAGACCACCAAACCTGTCAAATAATCCTCCTGGGTTTCGACTGAATCCATTTTAACACCACGGGTTTATAAAAAAATTATCACAGGGATGGAACAACTTTGCTATGAGGAAAGGCTGGGAGAGTTGGAGTTGCTCAGCCTGGAGAAGAGAAGGCTTTGTGGAGACCTTATTGTGGCATTTCAGTTCTTATAGAGGCCTGTAAGAAAGACAGGGAAAGACCTTATAGGAGGGCATGTTGTGATAGGATGAGGGGTGATGATTTTAGACTAAAAGAGGGGAGATTCAGACTGGATGTAAAGAAGAAATGTTTTACAGTGAGGGTGGTAAAATACTGGAATAGGTTGCCCAGAGAGGGGGTGGATGTGCCATCCTTGCAGACATTGAAGGCCAGGCTGGATGTGGTTCTGGGCAATCTGATCAGGTTGAAGATGTCCCTGCTTAGTGCAGGGGGGTTGGACTAGATGAACTTTGAAGGTCACTTTCAACCCAAACTATTCTGTGATTTTATGATTTTATGTAAGTGGAGACATTGCAGAGGCATTTGCTTACATAGCAATATTTTAAAATTAACCAGAAGCTGAAAAGCCCACACATCAAACAAGTTATTTCTCCATAAAATATGGAATGAGGAGAGTTAGAGGCTTACAGTGATTCTTCGTCACTTCTATCAAGGACATACAACAACTGAGATGCCTGTAAAATCCGTAACAAAACACTTGAATATCTATGGACAAAAGTACTTGATAGAGTTAACTAAAATCTGTCTAAATTAAACAGTCCAGAAATGCATGCAACTGTTAAGAATCATTGCTGTGCTAGCCGATGGCATCCTTGGAAGGGAGCAAGAGACAGAGTATGCCAGAGCTGTGCTGAACAGAAAACCTTGTGTTAATTTTGCTGACATGGCATGGAATCTGGGACAGCTGATGGTATCACACAGGGGATAGAAATAGCTTTTAGAGTTACAGGATCAAGGTTAGAACAAGATTAAAGCTGAGCTGGCCTGAATGTAGCTGGCTGGTGAATAGTAGTGAATATAAGCTACCCAAACAGTTCATAGGCCAACATTAATCAAGATGTCGTGTTTTACTCCAGTGTAAAACCTTAGCTTACTCTTTGGAGTCCCAGTTGAAACCTTAAATAGTAGGTACGTCTTTTGTTTGTTCAATGTTTACTAGTTAATTCCCCTAAACAGCAATAATACCCTGCTTTTACAGAGGCCTTAAGGAAGCATAGGGTTTTTAAGCACGAGCTTGCAGGACTGCTCAGAATGCCAGCAGTAATTATGTTTTAAACAACATACTACTGCATTCTCAGCCATCTAGCACCTATTTTAGAGAGTCAAGGTCTTGCGCAATTCAAGCTGATAGTATTGTTGCAAAGGCCAAGAAAAGAAATAAATGGGCATGTCATTTTCCAACATGAATTCTCACTCTGTGGTCCAACTGTGACTTCGTTTTCCAAGGGACAATGTTCCTTGCTGCTGGTGATCTTGAAAAATCTAAAATAATGACAAATATAATGAAAATAACGAATCTTTGTGATTTTTGAATTTTTTAATTGGTTACCACAATGAGTTACAATGAAAAATCATTTTCATCTTTCTGAGTGAAGAGTGGTTTTCAGGATAGTAAATTAAAAAATAGATACTGCTGACTTCTTAAGAGGTGAAACTGCAGTTGCTCAGGTTAAGTGCCTCTGTTGAACACATGTACACCAGATTCCCCAGGCAACAGCAAACATCTTGTATAGTTTCAATGCTCTGTCTTGCATTGGGTCCCGCTGCTTGTTATTAAATCAAAAATGAAGGAGAGATAGAAATTAAGAAAAATGAAGGGGGGAGGGGGAGGGGAACCATTATTGCTCCTGTTCCAAGTACTCAGTACTTTTTGAAAGTAAATTAAATATATACATAGCTAGTTGCATACTTAGGACCTTCCTTAAGGTTTCAAATTTTGAAAACCATACTCTGTGTCCTTTATTCTATTTCATCAATGTTGACATCAGTCACAGACACTCACTAATGAGTTTTGTAATCCATCCCAATCAAAATTACTCATGAACAGTAACCAATCTTCTCTTGCCATTTTTACTCTATGTTGCTTCACGACCATTTCTGTCACAGTTATACACTTCGGTGTGAGACCACCTCTCAGCCTGAGGCAAACAGAGCAGATGGAGGGAAGAAAGCTGGGCTGCTAGGCTGGTCTGAATCACATGGAGCCCTGGCAAGACCAGGGTGCTGCTCAGCATGTGCAGAACAGGACTTTAGACCATGGGAGAACTTTGTGGTAACGGCCATTAAGATGACTAAGGACTCTGGACTCCCTGGGACTAGACAGCAACAAAGCAGGAATAGAGCAGTTTTTGACTTGTCTCCTATACCTAAGTGATTAAATCTTCCTTTGGGTCTGAAGTTTATCTCTGAATTTCTAATTGATATTTTGTGACCTTTTTTAAAAGCTCACGCATTATTTCAAAATTAATATTTCATGAATTCTTTTACTCATTATGGAACGCCTGAACTCTGATCAAGCAGTGCATTCTTTCCTAAGTGGTAGATCAAATTCCAACAATGCCATTTCCAATAAACTCAGCTCCTTGGGATGTGTTTAAAATTTGTTTACATTTCTTTTCAACTACTTCACAGATACTTAATGAAAGTAAAGGACAGGAGAGCAAAAAATAAAGCTTGAAGTTCAGAAATAAAAGCCTGTAATTTCACTATTTCTAATGTGGCTTTACTTCCTTTTGATCACAGTAGGATAATTAGAATATAAATGTTGCTGTGGAAACGTATTTATATGTTAGATGTCAGCAAATGGAGAATAGTAATTGGATTTTGTACGATGGAACAGTTATTCCCCAACTTGTGCTTTCTCTTCTAACTCTTGCTTTTCCTCACTGAAAATGAGGAAGATGAGGACACTCATTATTTGCCTGCTTTGGCACACTTTAGAAACACTTCACTCTTACCTTTTTAATTGCCTGACTTAATTGCATGCCAGAAAACAAACAAACAAACCAACCCCAAAACCCAACAAACAAACAAACAAAACTCAAAGACAGGGCTTGAGGGCTATCCAAATTCTGCAACAACACACGTAGCACTAAGAGATGTGCTGCATTCCCCATTTTTCTTCAGGACTTACTGAGTAAGCAGGATTAGAACACTTCTTTTTGTTAATTACCTTTTATCCAGAAAAAAAAATTACTGTGTTTGCAGATCATGTTACAGAAATGAAAGTGATAGGTAAGGCTGAGAAGTCTCTTGAATTCTCAGTCTTCTAGAATTTTCCCAAATTTGCTTTTAAAGAGAAGTTTCCTCATGGCCAGTTTCAACCACATGCTGAAGTTTGAAGACTGAGTTAGGAAATTCCTTTATCTGTTCTAGACTTAGAGACATGGGAGGTAAATATTTAGTATGACATATCTTTTCCTTTTGACCTATTTCACATTACTTTAAAGTAACATTTTATATTAACTCCTAAATTCAGTCCTTGTCTGCTTATGGTTTGTTCTTTAGGTCAATGGGAATATTCTAAATCAGAATAAAACCAGACTTCAGCCCTCACTATTAAACGTCAGTATGGACTTTAAATGACTGGTAGACCCTTTGCAAAATTATAGCAGCAATTTTATAAATATCTAAGTTTTCCACTTTATCCTCACATACATGTTATATGCCGGTCAAATTCTAAAATATCTGTATTTGCTCATCATGTGATAGAAGTGAAAGTAAATTTGTCATGAAATAGTAAAGCAAGAAAGGGCTTTTTCTTGTTAACAGTGCACTGTTTGCACAATTCTTGAAAGGGAAGACCACTGTTTTGTGCATAGGCAGGTACATCAGGGCATCAAGGGTTAAACCCTCCTTCCAGAACTAGCATCATCTGATGCCAAGTCATGCTCATGGACAGACTGTCCAAGAGACTCCAACCTTCTGTTGAAAGCATGCATGTTAGTAGCCTGCAGTTCACAGAGGCTCAGTATGGGCAGGTAGGGCAAAACTTAACAAAGTGTTACCAAATATGATACCAGGTAAAAATAAGTTTTAGATACATAAGGAAGTATGTATTTTATAATACAAACCACGTGTAAGACAATGCATTACCTTTTCTTTGACATTCATTAACCTGTATCTAAAATACTGCATCCAATTCTGAGCCCAATTCCACTCCATGAAAGATGTTAATACACAAGTCCAGTGGCAAGCCACCAAGGTGGTTAGGCTGGAGTGATTGCTCCATGAGGAGAGGCTGAAGGAGCTGGAATATTCAGCCTGGAGAAGGTATGGCTTTGGGAAGCACCTAAGAACAGACTTCCAAGGTCTACCAGAAAGCTGCCAAGATGATGGAGCTGGGCTCTTCCCAGGAGCGCATAGCAGGAGCAGGACAAGAGAGAGTCCAACTGCATGTCAGGAAAAAAATCCTTCACCATGAGGGCAGTCAAACACTGGAACAGGTTGCCCAGAGAAGCTACAGAGTCTCCATCTTGGGAGGATTTCAAGACCCAACTGGATAAAGCCCTGAGCAAGCTAGTGTGATCTCACAGCTGAGCCTGGTTTCAGCATATCCTTCAGACCAGATGGCCTCTCTAGTCCCTTCTGACCAGAACTGTTCTATCAAGAATTATTTTTCTCAGTGGGTTAGTCCATAGAAAAACCATTGCACAGGCACATCTACCAGCAAATCCTGATTTCTTTTGCTTAGATAGAGCTGAAAAGCTTCACTGTTTGCAATTGTCAGTTTTCACTTATGAGATGCTATCACCAACACCATAATGGTGCCTAGCAACTAACTTACCTCAAGTAATAAAATATAACTGGGGTGGAAGAAAAAAAATGTGAAGAGTATTAGTTGTATTATTTTTTCTTGAAATTGTTTCCTTTTTCCATTAGGTATCACCTGGTTGATTGCTTCAAAAACACCAGTCCTGCAAACACTAAAATTAAGTGCTTAAATTCACTGGAATTGATAATGCTTCTAATGCACATACGTAAGCACTGGCACGACTGCATCCATAATCCTGGGGCCAGCTCCCTAACTGGCTTATTAGTTTTTATTGCAAGCATCAAAGACATATAATCTAAAGGTACCTAATAGAATTTATGCCATATGCTTCCCTTCTGCTTTCCAGGGTATTTTGCTAAGGATTTTGTTTTTCAAATCCTTTTCTGTGTCTTTACTGTCACTGTAGCAACAACTGCATTTGCAGGATTACATCTCTAATTTTGCTAATTTCAGGAGCTCCAGAAGGCTATGGGCTCACATTATTTCATAGTAATTAATTTAAGTTAAAGACGAACTGTAATTTACAGAAATTTACATTATTTTTGCTCAGGCACATAAGAACAGAGATTGGAGCATAGCAACCTCATTTATAGAAGTATTTTTCCAAATATCTATTTATTCATTCACTTGGGGTATCTCTTTAAAACAGGTGATACTGTTTTATGAATTTATTTCACTGTGGAGCTCAAGACCGAGCCTTTATTTGGCTCTTCAGTACTTTGTAAATGAACCAGGCCAGCCAGCTGATGCTACCAGAGAAGTAAACGCGGTGCAGCGGGCTAGAAGCGCACGAGTACCAAACGAGCTTTGAGGT
This sequence comes from Agapornis roseicollis, assembly GCA_002631895.1. Classification (NCBI taxonomy): domain Eukaryota; kingdom Metazoa; phylum Chordata; class Aves; order Psittaciformes; family Psittacidae; genus Agapornis; species Agapornis roseicollis. Next base: position 17,408 of record NDXB01011928.1, read on the forward strand.
ACACAAATAGGGTTTCTCACCAAACTAAGACGGCCTCCTCCTCACCTGCCTCCTTCCCTTCCACCGCCGCCAGCCCGCAGGCCGCCCCGCCCGTCCCCCGCCCCGTCCCCGCTGCCGCCCGCCGCCGTTGCCGAGAGACCGAGGGTGGCCGTCGCCGCCGGGCGGGCTCCGCCGCCCCGATCCACCGCGGGAAGGACTGCGTACGAGGCAGGCACATCACCGTAACACCTCACACGCCCCGACCGCGCCATGAAGAGAGATGCTGGCGGTAGGTCGGAGGCGTCGGGCGCGGCTTGCTGCGCGGTTCTGGGCTCGGTACACGGTGGGCCCCGGCTACTCCCCGCCCCCCTTCCCTGCCCCCTCGGTCGGCGACCACCGCTGTGGTTCTCTCGGGGATGCTGGAGGTTCCCAAGGAGGGGGCAGGCGCGGCGAAACGCCCGGTGTGGGGCCAGAGGCGGTGGCTCCCTGTTCACCGCCCGCCCCAGCCGTCCTTCCCCCGTGGTGGGAGGGGGCGCTCCGCTTCGGCCTCAAGGCCTGCTGCGGCTGGGCAGGAGGGGGCTCGCGGGGGGCAGTCAGGCTCTCTGTCCCTGCTACGGCCCACCGCCGCACTGGGCCCCCTCCGCATCCCTGCGAGGGGTGAATAAGTGCCTCAGTTGTTACTGAGGCCGAGCAGGCCCGTGGGTGAAGAGGCCCTTTCATTAACCTCAGGCCGGGGGTTCACTAACCTATGGGTGGCTGTGGAGTAGGGGAAGGTGCCTTGGCGGGGGGAAGCTGCTTCCCTGAGTGGAGGTTTTGTCTGCTGTGCATTGGCTGGTGGTGATGGGGTTGGTGTAGCTGGAGAAAGCCATTTACCTAGGCCTGAAGTCAAGTCTATTCACTATGCAGCTTCAGTGGTCTCAACGCTGTTCATGAAGTGGAGAGATGCTTTACATTTTTTGTTGTTGACAACTTTCATTTTGGTACTCCTGGTAATATCAGAGATGCTTCTAGGAAAGATGGAGGCTTCTGATGGCCTATGTATAATTAGATTTAGCTTTTAAGTAAGCTATGAATTGGTTTGTTACCCATTGCTGAGTTCTGAGTCACTCATAATAGAAATAGTCATAGTGAGAAAATGCAAACTAAATGTTGTTTGAGTCTTTTTTTGTCTTAAGCATCTTCAATTTCCTGATTCATTTCATTGTGGCTCTCTCTTAATTTCCTTCCACAGCAGCTGTCTCCCGCCTGCCCTCTGAGTGACCGACAGAGAAATAGGACATATTAATGATGAACGAAGTTTTGCTACCTAAATCACAAAATTAAGAAACTTTAATGGAGAGAGAAAAACATAATATTTCTTTGAGTTGGCCTTTGTGGCTGCTAGAAGACTCTAGCTCAAGTTCATGCATATACCTTTGTGGACTTTTAGGAGCAGTTTGAGGAAAATTTCAACTGTTTGAGTTAGGTACTGTGTTTTAAAATGAAACTTTCAGGCTGTAACAATCAGCATGTCATTTGTGCTTTAGAAGTGTAGTCCCATTGGTGCATTGTTTTATTTTAATCTGAGATTTGCTTCATCACAGTTCATTCCCCTTCAACCTGGACTTCCTGGAAATACAACTTACCGTGATTTGACTTATTTTCAGTTTTTGGACATTGCTGGTACCAAGAACATCATGTAGTCCTATGTTGCATTAATCCAAACCCAGGTCTTGAATTACAAACACTTCAGGTCTTAAACAAGAGATGAGATGAAATGAGATCATCTACCACAAGAGATGAGTAGTATCAGGCTCTGTTGTGAGGAGAAATGGGCTACTGGCCCAAGCTCTGGAAGAGGTGTGGACTCTCAGATAAGAGTGTCTTTATCCTAAGGCATGAGTGTCTCATGATATGAAAGGATTGTTATTGCCTTCCAAGGATTTGGATTTCCTCCCTACCCACAAGGTACTTTGGAATTCAGACAGTCGTAAACAATATTTTTGATGTGTTCAGGAGTTAAGTAGAGGTGTTACATTCACAAATAATATTTTTTTACTTTATTGCTAATAGAATGCTTCCATGGTTGCAAAATGATTTGGCTATTCTGTAGGTTTTGAGCTTGGAATCTTTTTGGAGGTAAAGAGCAAAGTCAGCCCAATACGGGCATTAAGTGTTGAATCATACTTCCCTTTCAGTCTTTTCCTGTTCTCCCTTTCTTTACCTCCATAGTCTCTTTTCTTTCGTTAGAAATATCCCGTATCAGTTAAATACTGATAGATGTCCTGTTTTGGGAGATACCACTCCTTGACTATGCACATTTTCTTGTTTATAGTAGGTAATTTCTTTCTCTTTATTATCTGTAATATTTTCATCTTTCATCTCTCTTCTTTTTTTTCATCCCACTGTGAGGTCTGTCAAGCAGTGGAACAAGATGCTTAATGAAACTGTTCAGTCTCCACTGTTGAAGGTGTTCCAAGACCAGACTGAAGTAGCCTGGTTAAACTCCAGTAGCCTACTCTGACACCAGAGTTGACCCTGCTTGAGCAAAAGACTGGACTAGAAACCTTCTGAGGTTCTTGTGTCCTGTATTAAGATATGATTCTATGATATCACGTTTACATCTACTTTTTTTTTTCCCTCCCCAGATAAAGCCTTTAGGTCTGACCTTTTCTTCCTGGGGCATTACATTGAGTCATTGTGTTTAGGAAGGTGGTACTACGGTAGCAAAGGTAAGGGCTGCAAATTGTAGGAGCTGCCCTGCAGCAATGAGGATGGGTATCACATGTCAATTTGTTTTGAAGGAAAGATAAGAGGGTAAAAAGAAAGGGTCGTAATTTTGTTTTCAGGATTTCAAGTTTAAAATGTATGGGTGTTAACTGTTTTGCTGGCAATTCCTTACATGATGGAAGGGGAAGAGTTTGGGAAAGGAAGATAATTAAAATATTCAAATTTCTTAAAATTATTATTTTAGAAAAAAATTGTAACAATGCTAAAAGAGTATAACCACTGTTTTAATTTATTTTTATTTAAATTATGAAAATATGTGTATACAAGGTTCTAGGCACAGTAACATGTAATTAGTGGTACAACAAAATCCCAGCAACATTAAAATCATTGCTTAAGCAGGCATACTGCCAGCCATCTGCCTACAGAGAAGCTCTTTTCCACCCCTGCATCATTCTGGGAAGGATACTGTCATCCCATTCTTTAAAACCCTGAAAACATAGCAGGTTACTAAATGCGGGGTATTTTTGAGAGAGGGCAAGCTGCTCTCTGAATTCTCTCAAGGAATGAATGACCTGCTGCTACCTGCCCCCCTGCTTTCACAGAGGACTACAACACAGTTTCCACTTGGAGATGAGTAGACTGCAAACGCAAATCCCAGAACACTCTTCTTGTATTTTTTCCATCATGGTTCTTACAAAGCACATTCTGCTGTCAGCTGTGAGCTGACAAGAAGTGGTGTGGTGAAATCTGCCATGGTGTGGTCTGACAGTGCTGTTTGAAATTTCTTTTTATTTATTTTTTTTTGTAATACATGTGTAGTTTATTCAAAAATGTATTTTCTGGGTGTTAGAAGACGTACAGTAAGAAGGACTGTTGATACGGCATTATGTTATAGTAGTGGTAGGCTCTCTATCTGGCTCACGTGAGATTTACTTTTGTATGCAATGTGGTATTTCATGCTGTCTGCTGAGTAGGTCCGAATTATTTTATCTAGGCCTGGGAAGAAGAACTTACATTGAAAAATAAATACTCTGTGAGCATTGTTCTTAGCTGATAGTAAGACACAGGAGATATGTTGAGAGCAAAGAGCTGAAGTCAGACTCTTATTTTCACAGTTGATGTTCTTATGTTGGCAGCCTTTAGCAATTGCTAAACCTTCCCTCGATTCGTGAAACCCAGCCTGGTGTATTTGGTCTGGTGTCCTCTTAGTAAGTACAAGATGTCAACAGCTGTTCTTGCCTACCTGTATTCAAATGATTTGAAAATGTGAATGTAAGTGATTTTTAGGATATTTCCTTCAGTATACCTTCTTTATGAAGACTCCTGATTGGTCTTGGTAAAAATTGAAGTTTGCTCAGCTATTAGCAGTATGTGTTAAAAATCATGAGGAGATCTTTTAGGACATTTAATCAGATGCAATAAGAATGCCACACAGAGAGAAAAAGTATTGAAAGTATTGAAATATTTTTTTCTTTGAAACTAGTTATGAGTTAATAACATCCATAGTGGCATGTGTCATGTGATTGCATCCACTGGAATTTTGTCTTTACCCTTCTAAAATTATATATATATGGACTGTCAGGTATAAAACTTGTTCATTTAAAGTGCTTTGCTACATGAAAACAAATCCTGAAATGCTGCTCACCACTTTGTGTGTCCCAGTTCTGGGAAAGGTTAGAAGGGGAGCAGACATTTTCAAAGAAGAGAGAAGTGGTGTTAAAGAGAGTGCTTGTAGGTGCCCGGCCCTGGGACGACCTTCAGGCAGGGCTCTCATGATCTCAGGTGAAAAAAATCAATACACAGTGAGAAAAAGTATGTTGGAAGCCAGACAGTGCAGTTTCCAAGGATTTCTCTGATTTAACTCTTTCTGTAAGTTGTAGGTAGGAATATGTGCTTTATTTTTCCGTTTATTTTCTGTGAAGTTGTTTCTGAGCTGTCTTCTTTGTCTGTCAGAGCACTTACAGGGATGTTTTCCTGTCTTTGTGATAGAAATGTCATGAGCAGATTATGCTGTTTACAGTGAGCTTGCTTTATAAACAAGACACAGATTTCTCAGCTTTTGATGCTTTGTAGGATCAGATGTATTTTAAAATTTGTCTTCTGATTTTTGTGGGAAGTGATCAGCAGGAGTGTATTGTGGTTAGTGTGGATATCACAAACTGGGATTAGATCTTCTTCAGACTTTTTGTCTCCCAAGTGCACACTTGGTTTTAAGTTCAGCTACTGTGCTGGCATACTTTCATTTCAGCAGAAGCTGTAAATTTAGTGGCTGGTTTAGGTGATGCAGTGGTTGCTGCAAGTTCAGAGAGAATGTGGGAGATAAAAGGCTGACCAAGTGGATCTGAGGTGGCTCAGTGTGTGAGTAGTTTTCTCTTTAATTTTCTTCCTTTAATTTGTCCTTGCATCTAAAAATAGAGGAGAAATTTAAAAGCAAAGATTACATTGCTCCCCAAGGAGGTTGACACCTGCGCTGTAGATTTTCATTGCTCTGTAAAGGAAATTCTCCAAAGAAATGTGGAGGTAGCTCCAGGGCTCCATGATGTTTTCTTGTCTCAAAACCTGTCTGCCCTGCACCTGATATTTTTTAAAAACTCTGGAGCTAGAAATATATCCTTTCATGTTAATAATGGGTTGTGATCAAAGAAAGAGGTAATGATGTGTGCTGGAATCAATGTGGCAACTGCAGGGGTGCATTTGTAGCCAGGGTTAGGGAGGACTGCCTCCCTGGTAGCACCGCTTGGTGTGGTGTTCAGTGTGTGTCAGGTGCTGGAAGCTGTCCATGCATAGCTCCCTTCTTCCTCTTCGTCTTTCAGCTGGTTTTCCCTTGTAGAAACAGGTGCAAAAGGGAATGTAGTCTGAGAATTAAAATTCTTTACACACATGGTACAATGCCGAGGCTGTCTGAGGTTTTGTGTCACTCTACAGGAACAGACACGTAAAAGCTTGCGTGTTTCCCGCAAAAATAAGAGTAGTGAGAGCAACAAAAAAATGCGTAAAAGCTTGAGAGCAACCATGCTGTATTTTGAATGATCTTGATGAAGACCATTTCCAGAAGATTCTAGGTTTGTTGTCTTCTGCACTTTTGTCAGCAAATCAGCAGTAAACAAGCTGATTCTTATATTCCATAAACATTTATTCCCTTCCCTTGGGTTTATATACATGGTGATTTATTTATTCAAGGCCACCTCTTAAAAATAAGAACTCTGATCTCTTAAGTCACAGCATTTAATTTTCTGAACTAAATCTATTATGGACATCTAAAGTTCATTATATTTTTTGTGCCCAGATCAGTTAAAAGAAAAAGATAAAGAGGCACTGGATGAAAGGGTAAATGGGAATTTCATTAGAAGGATTTGCTAATCTTCCCATGCATCAGAAGTATAAGTAAGCAATATTGAGAAAAGCACAAAACCAGCAGAGCCTCTCTAACAGCCAGTTGATAATTATCTGTTTTCTTTCCCAAATGGACATAGCTTGTTATTTAGTGTCATTTATTTAAAAAGAAAAATAAATCAGCTGTGGCTTGTTAGTGTTTCATATCCTGAGCCTTTTCTCATAATTATTTGTTGTACTTAATGATTCTTCATTTATTGGTGCGTATTTTCTTAAGAGTTTACTATGAGCACTGTCATAGCCATTACAAGAAATGGTAATCATAAAATTATTACTTTGTTAATTCACTGATTAGCTTTTTAGTAAGCTTCCAAAGGAACATAGTTGCAAGAAACATTTTAGAAAATGTCTTTTTTATTTTTATTTCCTAAGGTCTTGAGAAATGCAGCACCCAAGACATTGCAGTACACTTCTCATCACTATGCTAAATGTAGCCTTTTTAAGGCTTCATGACCTCAAAAAGTATCTCTGAGGCTTCAAGCGTTTCTAGTTATGCTTTGCTCCAAGTAGGAAAAATAAATCAATACATGAAGCTTGGAAATAAAAAGGAGAAAGCAGAAAAACTGGTAAAGAGAAGGAAGTAATGAATTCAGTTATGAGGAAGAAGTCGGAGCATAAAGCTTTAGCAAGGGGATTAGAACACACAGATTGTATGGATATTATTTCAGTTTTCATTTGTTAGACTATTAGTTAAAAAAGTTAATTTTTCAATATTTGCATATTTTTAGTGACAGCTTACCAGTTTTGGTTATACTAAGGTTGCTGTGACTGACCATACAAATAAAGGTGGCAGAAGTTGATGCACTTGGTTTTTAAATATTGCACAGGAGATACAAGATAGGTGTGTATACACAAGAAAACGTAAGGTTGTACTGACAACACGGTCATCATGATCAGGAATTTTTGTTTATTGACAGATACAAAAGAACATACTGAAAAAACTTTGTAGAAACTTGGCAAGGAGCTCACATATGGAGCTTGTCATGTCTGGAGAGACACTGTAGGAGAAACCACAAAAGCAGTCTTCTGAAAACATAGAGAGGGAGTTGCAGAGACAGGAGCTGATCTACTGAATCTGAAAGAGAGACAGAGTAGGAGTAAATTCTGGGGAGCTTGGAAGAAGGCATTTGCCGTAACAGTTAAAAGAAGAGACAATCAGCGATGTATAGGTGCTGCAGTGAAGCAGTTGTAGCTAGAAGTCATTTGAGACCAAGCACATGGGTACTTCTGCAGTCCTGAGCCCACTGTTTTCTTCAGCTAATCACCTGTCTCCAGCTAATCATCACGTCTCTTGCATTCATGTTGCAGTCATCATTCTGATGCTTGGGCTGTAGTGATGGGACAAGGCACCAAGAACTTTAAACTGAAAGAGGAAAGATTTAGGTTGGACATAAGAAGTTCTTTATTGTGAGGTTGGTGAGACACTGGAACAGGTTGCCCAGAGAAGCTGTGGCTGTCCTATCACTGGTGGTGTTCAAGGCCAGGTTGGATGGGGCAACCTGGTCTAGCGGAAGATATTCTTGCCCATGGCAGAGGGAATAGAACTAGATGAACTTTAAGGTGATTCTACTGTATACTAGTTTGACAAACTTTTCAAGAGAGTAGTCTACGCTTTTGCATGTACCAACCACGCTTGGACCAGACTAGAGGTCCAGAACAAGGTCCCAAGTTTTTGCTTTCTCCTTCCCCATCACTTTCCTAAAAAAAAAAAAAAAAAAAATCCTTGGGGGTTTTTTTTTTATGATTGAATGATATG
>NDXB01011928.1:25315-44883 GCA_002631895.1 Agapornis roseicollis
CTCCCCCCCACCAAAAAAAAAAAAAAAAAAATCCTTAGGGGATTGTATTTTATGAATGACAGAACTGTATTTCATCAGCAGATTCTGCTTGGAAAAGTGTATCTTCTTTATGACTTTGGATTTATGTAGACTCTGGGGTCTGTGAACTTTTATCAGTGGGGAAGTCTAACCCAGCCTTCTGTTGTTGTGGCTCAAGTGGCTGAGCATACAGGAGGTTTGGTCAATGCCACCTACACAGGAATGCCCAGATTTGGCCTGATCTTGTGGAAACAACTCATTTTCCTCAGTGCATCCATGTACCAACACAAGCCCCAGAGACAGCAAAACATCAGGCTGTGGGATAGATAATGGCTAACATTAGAAAAAAAGGTTATTGGAAAAATACATGTCGATAGCAGTCTAGAGCAAAACGGCTCTTCTGATTTCTGTAAAGAACATTACCATGTGTCATCTGTTTAACATTGCCTGTTTGCCTGCAGCATGTTGGGATTTATCTTAGCTAGGGGAATAAATGGAAATGTCTCCAATAAATTAAATGGCTTCAGGTCATATCTGTCCAATGATTATTTTGGGTTTAAGTTTACAGCAGTAGCATTCTTTGCATACTGGTACAGTTTTTCTGCCAGCTTTGCTAAGGTTCTGGTAATTGCTTGCATTACATACCTTTGTATAATTTTTTGTATACTAATGACAGTCATGTCAGTGATCTCTATAGGCAAAGCTTTTCAATAAAATGAAGATCCTGATAATCAGTTAGTAAAAAAGTAGTTTGCATAAAACCAGAATGCTTTAGGTTCCTTATAAAACTGGTCAAAATGCATTATAAAATTGTTTTTGTGAATTAATGCCTTTTCTTTTTTTTTCCCCAAGGAGGTTTCATTATTATAGATAACAAAAGTTAACTTCAGGATGCTAAAACGGAAGCAAAGTTCAAGGGTGGAAGCCCAGCCAGTTACAGATTTTGGTCCTGATGAATCTTTGTCAGACAACGCAGATATTCTGTGGATAAACAAACCAGTAGGTGTCTCTTTAAGTTACTAATTTTAAGTTAAATGTAACTTTTTTTGTTGAAATAGGGCTTGACAGAAGATGCCAAAATAGGTGTTTGTCAGAAACAAGTATTAAGCTACAGTTGCTAGTCTACCAGTTCATTATTTGCAATTAGTCCAAAACTAAATAAAAAGGGTTCTTTTGACTGTGGCAGTCTGATGGGGATGATCAAGCAGTGTTTGTCAACGAGCTTGTCTACTGATTGGCAGCCATCCTTTCAATGTCTCTTGTTCCTAACATGTTTATTGGATTTAGAAGTCAATTTCATAAAAGGAGCATTTGAAAAGGATGTTAAAAGGACCATTTCATTGCTAAAGTGGTAGCCAGCAGTTGGCACTTTTGACTTTCAAATCTCACCTTTGCATCACTTTGAATATAAAAGTGTATTTTGGCTTGTTACATTTTCTGGTACCATTTAACCTGCAACCTGCCCTAAGAAACAGATAGATGTAAAAGTATCTGGCAGCTTGAAATTGGGGACAGCTTCATTGAGAGTGGAGTTATTGATAGAATGTGCAATATTAAGAAAATGCCTTTACCTTGTGAATATGGTTATGGTGATTAACATATTTATTCAGCAGTCAGTGTGCATCTGGAATTCCTATATGTTGAATGATTCATGTTTTTTCAGAGAAGACATTTTCACATTGCTCTTAAGTAATGTATACTTTTTTACTTTGTAAATGCAGAAAGTCAGTTATTCTCTAATAATACATGTTGTTGGCATTGCATTCATTTGATGGAACTACTGTCTCGTTTGTGGTTTGGATGCCAAATCCTCTCAGCTTTGCTGCTGAGTTTTAACACATAGATAATTTATGAGACAACACCCATATATTTGTGCTAAATAATTTTAAGTAGAATGTTTATATTGACTGCTCTAACTACACGTTCAAATGCAGGGATATATCCTAGGTTATTTACCTGTGTTTCTCAGCACACAGTATATATTTTTTTCATGGAGTAATTTTTTTTGTCTCACTGATGGACTAGCTGTATATTGCTTAGCATGTCTAATACCAGTGTTTTACTGTGGCAGAGAACAGATTTTATATCAGCTACGCATTAGTATTTGTGTTAATTTGCTTACTTGAGACAAGGTTGGAAATAGTGTGGGTTTTAAAGGGACATAAAAGATCATTCATCAGGTGCCTTCACTTCCAAATCATTAATTTGGGCTCAGAGTATGAAAATGAGCTGTTCAATTCAGGTCAAATATTACACTTAGGTGAGTGCACAGTGAGTATTAAAATAGGCGAGTGTTCTCAAGTCTTTCTGATACGAAGGTTTGAGGTGGTGAAAAGGAGTGTGGAATTTTTCCTCAGATGAAAAATTGCTATAAATACACTTCAGTGATTTTTATTTGGAGAACTTTTTTCTTACTGAAGTGTCTGGTTTTATAGTTCTTCTTGTCTTGATAGCTATGGCCTTGCCAGCTGATTCGTTACACATGCCTGGCTTCAAGATGTTTCAACAGTGTTTTGATTTAAAAGAAAAAAAAAATCCACCTTAAACCCCTGTATTCATACATCCTGCACTGAGTAACAGCCTTATTAATAAAGACTGTAGTGGGACTGAGGCATAAGTAGTCATAGAAATTAACTTTTCTCTTACAGCAACAGCACTTGTTTGGAACAAAAGTGAATCCTGAAGTTAAGAAGTAGCTTTCTGTTACATAGTCTCTTTTTATATTTATTCTTTCCATAAATTGAAAGATGCTTTTAATCCTATGCCTCTCAATTTTTGGAATTGTAAGCCGATTTAAAAATCAGTTCATCTAAACGTGGAACTAAAATTTTCCACAGATACTTTCATTTAATGTATTCACCCAATTTATAGCATTATCTAATTCCACTTATTGTGTTACACATAAATGTGACGAGTTGTCATTTGAAAAGAAATTGGATAACAAAAGCTGCAAACTGGAGATGATAGAATCCTAATTCTTAGTTTCCTGGCTCTTAATTCTTGGTTTCTGAGTCATACAACCTCCCAAATTGACTACTAAAATTATATATACATACATGTACATATATATATGTGTGTGTGTATGCATAAATAAAGTCAGGAGTGCTTATTTTTGGATGGAGATCTTTAATATGTGTATCATGATATAAAAGAAAAGCACAAATGTGCATTTACAAAGGTGGCAGAACAAGTTATGGAGGCTTAATATTTAAGCGTTTTTTTTGAACATCAAAGCAATCTCACAATGTCTTGTGTTCTTCTTCAGTGGGTGCACTCTTTACTACGAATCTGTGCCATCATCAGCGTTATTTCTGTTTGTATGAACACTCCGAAGACCTTCGAGCATTATCCTCCTCTCCAGTATGTGACATTTGCTCTCGATACTCTATTGATGTTTCTTTACACTGCAGAGATGATAGCAAAAATGCATATCCGTGGGATAGTTAAGGTAAGCATTTAGATAGTGCTTTGCATGTGCTTCAGAAAATGGTCTGAATATATACTGATTGCATTTGATATTTGTTTTCTAACTTTTCAGCTTTTTTCTGCTATGATTGGTTTTAACTGTAGGCAACACCATGGTGTATAAACTGAAAAGACAGGATGACAAAGATGCAGCTTTACTGCATATTTAATCCCCCAAAATATAATGCCAACATTCATAATAATGGTTTCCTACTAAGAAATAGTTTGTGTTAATACAAAGAATAAAAGGAAAAATAAGCTACATATACATTAGCAAGAGCATTTTGTAAATGTCTAGATATCCATATATGGATTTAGAACTTTGATTTTCATTTCAGAATGCTGGATGAGAATGTAGTTACTTAATTTAAATAAGAGCATATGTCTTCCTGCGAGCTTAATGAGAAAGTTATTTGCATTATCAATTTTTTTTCTTAATATAAAATGTTGGTAAACAAATGCTTCTGTTATCTTATGGTTACTTTTGTAGCTGGACTAATTTGTGAAAGTAGATGTGATACTGGAGAAGGTAAAACTGCAGAATTTTTCAGTAATCATTTTTTATGGTGTTATTTTACTGTTTTCAGTCTTCTATAGAAGATAAAAATTCAGCTTACATATAGAAAACCCATCGGCAGACCTTATTGAAAATACAATTATATCACTGTTGCACAGAATAGGTAATCATTGTGTTATCCATGAAAGGTCTAGTGACTGCAGAGACATCTGAAGTTGTATTTCTCCAATTTGTTCTGAGTTTGCAAATGGCATTTTTTGTTCACTATCAAATTAAGCTATTTATAGAATCATAAAATCATAGAATAGTTAGGGTTGGAAAGGGCGTTAAGATCATCTAGTTCCAACACCCCTGCCATACGCAGGGACACCTCACACTAAACCATGTCACCCAAGCTCTGTCCAGCCTGGCCTTGAACACCGCCAGGAATAGAGCATTCACAACTTCCCTGGGCAACCCATTCCGGTGCCTCACCACCCTAACAGTAAAGAACTTCCTCCTTATATCCAATCTAAACTCCCCTGTTTAACCTGTTACCCCTTGTCCCGTCACTACAGTCCCTAATGAAGAGTCCCTCCCCAGCATCCCTATAGGCCCCCTTCAGATACTGCTGTGAGGTCTCCACGCAGCTTTCTCTTCTCCTGACTGAACAGCCCCAACTTTCTCATCCTGTCTTCATATGGGAGGTGCTCTGCCTCCCTGATCATCCTTGTGGCCCTCCTCTGAACTTGTTCTTTTTATGTTGAGGACACCAGAACTGCACACAATATTCCAGGTGAGGTCTGACGAGAGCAGAATAGAGGGGCAGGATCACCTCCTTCAACCTGCTGTGTTTTTTGCATGTGGCCATCCAGCCAGTTCTTTATCCACCGAGTGGTCCATCTATCAAATTGATGTCTCTCCAATTTCGAGACAAGGATGTCGTGTGGGACAGTGTCAAACACTTTGCACAAGTCCAGGTAGATGACATCAACTGCTCTACCCCTGTCCGTCAGTTCTGTAGCCCCATCATAGAAGGCTACCAAATTGGTCAGGCAGGATTTCCCCTTAGTGAAGCCATGCTGGCTGTCACTAAGCACCTCGTTGTTTTTCATGTGCATTCCTTTCAAGAGAATCTCCTCCAGATTTTGCCAGGCACAGATGTGAGACTGGTCTGTAGTTTCCAAATTCTCAGATTCCTGATTATGTCATCATACTTAACAAATATTAATAGTAAACGTTAAAATACCATTAATATTTAGAAAATTGCTGAAATAAGATGATTCTAAGAAAATCTTCATATGTTGTGTAAGGCCAAAGTAATCCTTTGTGAAGTGCTGTTTCCAGCCACTACCTGTGCTGTTACTCAAAGCTGGAGTGAGGGCATAGGGTCAAGAATGAGGAATTATTGGCCAGTGTGCACACTTGAATGGTGTGGGAGTAAGAAGTTACTATTGCAACCAGTACAGACTTTGCAAAGAAATGGACACTTAGATACTAACGCAGAGAGAGGGAGGGGTGGCCAACAGCGTGACTGTTTTACAAAGCTTGATTTCTCAGTCTTTGTGTATGGAAATAGAAACTTCATTCACAGTTGACACCTAGAGGCTATGAAGAATATATTGCTGCATATTTTAATGTCTTTCACTGGGTTGGTTGAATTTGTGGTTATGGAATGGAACAGAATAGAATAGTTGGAAGGGACCTAAATTGATCATCTAGTGCAACTGCCTGATCACTTCAGAACTGACCAAAAGTTAAAACATGTTGTTTAAGGGTGTTGTCCAAATGCCTCTTCGACACTGACAGACCAACCCAAGTGAAATAAAGCAGTCTTTAGAAAAATGTTAGCATTTATTAAAGATGTTTGTATATAAAACATCTTTATATGAGGAAATTTATTTATAAACTGTAGTCCTAATTTATGTGTGTTCATGACTTTTAGTGAACGTAGGATCAGTGAATGTATTGCCATATGGTTCTTCTGAACTTTACCATAAGTCAGTATTTCTGTAAAAGGCTTTGGAATGGAAATGCTAATAAACTTTTGAACACGACTGATGCAGAATTTTAGTCCAGCCTGAAATATTTTATTAGGTAGCAAATACTCTCTTATCTGGAGTTTATTAGGAAATATATAATAAGGTGATTGCTGGAATACCTGGAGTATGAAAATTTGCTGTCACAGGCAAAGTTACTTTATTCTTTTTAGTGTAGTTGATGTAAATTCTTTCATCTCAGGGACACATTTTCCTGAAAGTTTCTCAGATTTTGGCATATCATCCTCTTTGTTTGTTTTATTATATAGAATGCCCCTTATTCTTTGGGATCATAAAACTGGAACTTCCACATTTAGCTTGAAATTATCTTTATTTCACTGCCTGCTACTGGTGATTTATATGTTTCTGAAGAATCTGAAAGTTTAACATGTATGCAACCATAATATACATCAGTTTTGTGAGTGAAATTACAGTCTTTTAAGAAATACATGCAATTTTTCTCACTACAGTACCACACTGTGTACCAGTGTATAAAATGTAATAAATTTAGTGCACTGGTAAAACTTACTGAATTCAATTTAACACTGGTGTTTTCATGATCTTTTCAGAATTCCACTTTCTTCAATTGATCCTAGATTTGTTTGCATGAACTTTATTTCCCAGAGTGTAGAGTTCAGAGACTCTTTGGTTCTGATTTCTTTCATGTCTCAGGTTCCTTGGTCAGAAGGAGCTTTGTTATAATCAGCTGCATCAAGGAAGCATTACATGCAGTTTACATCTGCTGCATAACTTATTGGTTGGCATGCTCCTGGGAGCACCATGAATTAACTACTCTTTGCATCTGTCGAAATAGTTCATCTTGTAACCTGACTGACAAGACTCACAGTCCCTCGGGGTAAAATCTTACATTTACATGCCTATTCATATGTCACTTATGAACATGACTGTATGTGCTTGACGTAGGAAAGTTTCCAAAATGATCTCCTCAGTGAAAAATGGAGGTGGGGTTGAATTAGAAAGGTAACTCTCAAGCCTAAGACATGTGATATTAGATGGGCATCAGACTTCTGAGAGAAGACAGGAAGCATAACTTGTGGTGCAAGAACTTCGCATTTCTTTTAATCAGTGTGATGCAAGAAATACCTTCTGTTTTCTAATAAGGTGTGCTCTGAAGGTTATCTCACATTGGTATGAACAAGGTAAGGATACCTTACATTAAAGGTGTCTTTATTGGAAGTTTTTACTTTCAGCCTTTGTGTTACGAGATGGAAAAAGGAAAGAGAAATATTACTGATAAATGTGGGTATTAGATACAATTGCACTTGTGGCATTCTATATAATAAAATAACCAAAGAGGATGGTATGCCAAAATCTGAGAAACTTTCAGGAAAATGTGTCCATGATATGAAAGAATTAACATCAACTACACTAAAAAGAATGAAGTAACAGATGTCTCATATGAAATTTCAGCCTCTAGGGAATTGGAGATAAGTGGATATTGTTTCACTCCATGGACAATGTGAGGGTACATGAACTTATTTTCATTATACCACATCCTCATTGCAGCTTCTAATCACAGTCATGATGGTATTAGAAAACCTACACTGAAATCATGTGGCAAAAAGGAGGTGTGGTTTATCCTGTTCTTTGGTTAAAGAGTAAGATAGTAAAATAAGAAAGTGGGAGAGTTCTCTCTCCTGTCTGTTAAAAAAAGCCTATTTGACGCTTATTTTAGTATCATCATCTGAAAATTAGAATTTTTTTTTTTATAGCTCAGATAGTGTGCTGACTTTAATAGAAATGTCTTTTCACTGTGCAGTTGTGACACATGCCAGCTAACAAAGAAGATTATTGAAAGTCGGAAGTAATGGCCCTTGACATTTCCCCCATTGTTAAGTCAATTACATTCCCAGCAAAACATTTGTACCAGCTGAAGTAGTTGTGAGTGGATTTGTCAGACTTTATTTCAGCAGCACCGAGCACTACTCACTAGCTTCAGTACCCCTGCAATGGGCTGAAGTGAATGGTTGCACCATTAGCTTTCAGCACTCGCCGTGAATTCATGCAGGAACTGAAACAAAGCTTAATCTTCTACCAAAGCAGTCGCAGATAGATGGGAGCCATTTCTTTTGCTTCTGCCTAGTACTAAAGGCCAGATTACTGAGTTCACTGAAATCACTGGCTTTCAGTTTGTCAGGTGTTCCCAGGCAGTATTTGCTCTGTGCAGGGAGCATGTTTTCCTCTGTTTTCTGATAGGGGCTTTGTTTGCTGTAGTTGCTGTCTGCTCATGAGAAGAGGATGGAGGACAGAGCAGGCTAGTGCCTTACCTCAGCCATGTGTGCTTAATTCTGTTCATTCAGTTCTCTTCCAATATAAGGAGCTTTCCACCTCTTGTGCAAGCACTGAGGTGGAGATGAGCTTTTTATGCTGTAATGAAAAACTCAGGTTGCCACGATCTAAACGGGGGTCTGCAACTGTTATTGGTGGCAATAGCTGACATCCATTTGTGTGTTCTGCTGCTTTTTATCTTTGCTTGCATGAAATAGACTTTTGGTCCTAAAATACAAACACTTTAGTAGCATTCATCAACACTAATTTGAGGGTCTGCAACTGTCTGTGATTTCTTGTGTCTAAAATAGGCTCCTCCAAAAGGTAATTTATCTGGCCTGTTTCTTTCCATTTACTGAAAGGGAAACTTAAAGGACATAGGCTGACACCCAGCCTTTAGGTCTCTCACAGTCAGCAATTATTCTGACTCATTACTGTAGATTTTTTGTCAATGGACAGTGCAGAAAAACTGACAACTGTATACCAACTTACTCTTTAATATGGCAGTTATGTCATTTATGCTTAAATGAGTTTCTTCTGTATTCAGCCTAATTCAGAAGTTAGAATCATAGAATCATAGAATAGTTAGGGTTGGAAAGGGCGTTAAGATCATCTAGTTCCAACACCCCTGCCATACGCAGGGACACCTCACACTAAACCATGTCACCCAAGACTCTGTCCAACCTGGCCTTGAACACCGCCAGGAATAGAGCATTCACAACTTCCCTGGCCAACCCATTCCAGTGCCTCACCACCCTAACAGTAAAGAGCTTCCTCCTTACATCCAATCTAAACTCCCCTGTTTAACCTGTTACCTCTTGTCCTATCACGGCAGTCCCTAATGAAGAGTCCCTCCCCAGCATCCCTATAGGCCCCCTTCAGATACTGCTGTGAGGTCTCCACGCAGCTTTCTCTTCTCCTGACTGAACAGCCCCAACTTTCTCATCCTGTCTTCATATGGGAGGTGCTCTGCCTCCCTGATCATCCTTGTGGCCCTCCTCTGAACTTGTTCCAACAGTTCCATGTTCTTTTTATGTCAACGACACCAGAACTGCACACAATACTCCAGGTGAGGTCTGACAAGAGCAGAATAGAGGGGCAGGATCACCTCCTTCAACCTTCTGATTATGCTCCTTTTGATGCAGCCCAGGATACAGTTGGCTTTCTGGGCTGCAAGCGCACACTGTCGGCTCATGTTTGTTTTCTCATCAACCATCACCCCCAAGTCGTTCTCCGCAAGGCTGCTCTGAATCTCCTCTTTGCCCAACCTGTAGCTGTGCCTGGGATTGCTCCCACCCAGGTGTAGGACCTTGCACTTGTCATGGTTAAACTTCATGAGCCCACCTCACAAGTGTGTCAAGGTCCCTCTGGATGGCATTCCTTCCCTCCAGCGTATCCACCGAACCACACAGCTTGGTGTCATCGGCAAACTTGCTGAGGGCGCACTCAATCCCACTGTCCATGTCAGCAACAAAGATGTTGAACAAGACCGGTCCCAACACCAATCCCTGAGGGACACCTCTCATCACTGGCCTCCAGCCAGACACTGAGCTATTGACCACAACTCTTTGCGTGTGGCCATCCAGCCAGTTCTTTATCCACTGAGTGGTCCACCTATCAAATTGATGTCTCTCCAATTTCGAGACAAGGATGTCACATGGGACAGTGTCGAACACTTTGCACAAGTCCAGGTAGATGACATCAACTGCTCTACCCCTGTCCATCAGTTCTGTGGCCCCATCGTAGAGGCCACCAAATTGGTCAGGCAGGATTTCCCCTTAGTGAAGCCATGCTGGCTGCCACCAAGCACCTCGTTGTTTTTCATGTGCCTTAGCATGCCTTCCAGGAGAATCTCCTCCAGATTTTGCCAGGCACAGAGGTGAGACTGACTGACTGGTCTGTAATTCCCCGGGTTATCCATTTTCCCCTTCCTGAGTTACGGATTACAGAACCTCTGTACCTCATTACAATTAGCTGTTTTGCCACCTTTTCAGTACTTTTAATATTGAACATTCCACTTTCTTCTACAAGAATGGAGAAATTATGAGTTTAATCCTTGTGATGATTGATAGAAATATGAACTGAATTGCAGTTAAACAGTATCAGCTAGCTCACCAGCTTTTAGTATCCTTGTCAGGGGAGTTTCTGCTACAAACTGAAAACAGAAGGTGGAAATTCTGACATTACTGTGCTCTGTGACTTTAGATACGCTGTATACCCATGGTGTGTAAATGAGTTAAGGATCCGGAAGCTGTGTTATTTTCAAAGGTCAGGCAATGAAACAGAATATGTGTCTCCTGTTATCCCATGTCAGCATGCTCTGATGTGCTGAGAATGGCTGATGGTGAAAGCTTAGTCTCGGGATGTGGAAGTCACAGACAGGAGTGAGAACTCGACCTTGAGAGCAGGGATAACCTGGAATCAGTGGCAGGGATGAGAAAAAGACAAGATGCTTTGGCTAAACAGAGTGTAATTATGTAGAAGGAAAAAAATAAAAAGAGAAAACTACTTACATGTGGTAGTAAAAAGCTCACAGAGCCCAGTTAACTTAATATTTGAGGATTTGGGAATTAGAAAATAAACATTATTTTACATGTCTATAAAAATACAATTCTTTAGTATGTATAATTATGTTGGAAACCTAGATGTACAGTGCAGGTCACATGCTATTCTGTGTTGACAAAAAGTATTTTATTTCAAATTGTCTTAAAATTTAGCCTCAAAAATACTGTGGTATTTTTGTGTTGCAGCTGTGATTGTCTTAAGTATTATTTCACAGCAAACAGCGTTAATATCTATTATTTGAATAAGGCAGTCTGCAGAAGTTGATTCTTCTGTCTCACCTTTTCCCTGTGTTTGTCAGTGGCTGTTTTGCTAAGCGCACATGTCCATCACAAAGACATCTGTTCCTGGCCTCCTGGAATTATGTTGCTAGTAAAGTGCTTCTATGCTGCTTCCAGACGCAGGAAATTAAAAAAAAATTAAAACTGATTATCATGAGGAAAACAAATACGAAGTTGCCTGCAGCAGGGTGCTGCCTGTGGGCCAGGGAAGGTTAGAGACCATGGCGCTAGAATATAAGTACCTGTTTCTATGGTTACTTGTGTCTGGTTTTGTTGGAGCATTTATTACAGGAAACTAATGACTCATATTATACACTGGGGCTTTTTGCACCATTTTTGCATTAAAGTATTAGAAAATCAAAGGCATTTCAGTTACTTAGTGAACTTACACAGGCAGCATTTCTAAAAGAAAAACGGTAATTTTTCTAACCAGTCAGTGGGTCATGGAAATTTTCAGTAAGGAATGTTTTTTGGGCATGGACTGAAGTATGTGTCCATGTAAGACTTAGTGACTTACCATGGTAAGTGGAATCTAACTTTAAAGTTACCAAAAAAAATTTTTATGGCATACTGATTTTCATAATTAATTTATAAATTTCTCTTTCAATATACACACCACATAGATGAAGAAAACTCTTTGGTAGTGTTATTTTTTTCCCTTTCTAATAGCACTTTCAAGGATTACTTTACAAGTTGTTTTTTTTTTGTTTTTTTTTTTTCATGAAAGTAGCTATTATTTAGAGATATTTTTAATATATTGCTTCATGTCATTGTAAAATGACACATAATAGGATAGCAGTGAAATCAACATATTGGATAACATGTATTCAGATAGGAAGAGGGGAAACTTCATCCCTAACGTGCCTTTTTGTTGAAATTTACATTTTCAGGAAAGTCTGCTGTAATTAAACAGCATTGATACTTTATTTTATTCTATTTTATTTTTTGTTATGTTATCCTATGCTATTTTATTTTATTTCATTTTAATGCCCGTGCTGTCATCTCTCTTAATTCGAGAGAATAAAACAAGACATCAAGATGAAAAATTCTACTGATATCCAAATCCCTGTGGAAAGGAATAAGAACATTTCTGTGCAGCTGTATTTTTTATGAAAATGACAAAATTTGTGTGGGATTATTAAGACAGTAAGCTGAACGCAAAATTTCATTTCAGACTATTGTGTTCTCCATCACTAATATAAATACTGCTTTGTTACAGCTATCCTAAGATAGTCGATTTGACAGTTTTCTTAGTTTCTGTCATATGAAATGGATTCTCCAGCTTTTAATAATGCTAATTATCAGATGATAAAATCCTCTTTCTGAAAAATGCCTCCTCCTTATCTATTCCAACTTTCATCGTTGTGGCTTTTTTCTGTTAAAGGAGAGTTGTGATTGACAATCATAAATCAGAGTTTTATCATGTTAGATGAAACTCTTTGCTTGTCAAATTTCCCTGGTCAATTTTCAGGCAATATTTGATGCCTTGGGGTGAAAGCTTTCACCTTGAAACATTTGGATCCAGATCTTCACATTGCATCCCCCATAAACACTGGATTTGGGAGAGAGCAGATACTGGTGGATGAATTACAGCAGTGTTTAACACACATAACGTCAAGGCTGCAGAATACTTCCAAGCATGAGCAGATGTCCATGCATGTGGAACTAGATGTAGAACTGGAGATCTGGAGTCTACCTCAAGGAACTGTCACCTTGAGGAGATTGGCTTGGACTGCACACAACCAGAGAAAAGTCTGGGTTGGAAAGTACCAATGGAGATGGTCTGGACAAACCTCTTACCCAAAGCAGGGCCTTAATTTGGTTATCCAGGGTCCTATCAGACTGAGTCTTGAGTATTTCCAGCAAGGGAGATGCTAGCACTTCTCTGAGCAACATGTCCCGGTGTTTAACTGTTCTCACAGTGAAGACTTTTTTTCATGCACGCTTCCTGGAAACAGTGAGTGCTCTTCCAGGTAGGGGACTCCTATGAATCCTCTTCATGATTATCCATTTTTAGATTTGCTGAACCCTTAAACATCCAAGGGAACCGAGTTAGCTAGTAAGGCATTACTTACAACACTGAATACAGATGGCTAATGAGCAGATAGAGAGGGAAATGGAAGTCAGGCTTTAATCTCCCTGCATCCTGGTACCCAACTGAAGCAATAAAGGGGTGTATCAAGAAAGCAGCAGTGTAATACATCAGCAAAGCTCCCTTCCCGACATGTTCTGTACACATACCTACTGTTGGGTATTGATAAGAAGGTACTAGCATCTGTCTTCTGTTGACTATATAATAAGGCTATGCCTGGTATCTCTGAATAGTGGACAATCTGAATTACTTGCCACTCAGATGAACGGAGATGCTCTACCGTGACTGAGCTGTTGCAGGAAGTGTGTTTAGGCATTCTTTTCCATTGTTTTGTGGACCTGGTAGTTCCCTTTGATACTTTTTTGTACTTGAGGGAGGGAGTGTTGTGTAATATTTTCATGTTTGTTTCTGGTTTGTTTCTAAATTTTCCTTAAGTTTTGGTTTAAAACACTATTTTTAAACCCCTCCCATTTCCCACCCTTTCTCCTTGTTTTACAACAAACACTGTTACAAGTGATAGGGCAAGAGGAAATGGCCTCAAGTTACAGCCGGGGCAGAGGGGAGGGGAAGAGGGGGAGAGTAGATTGGATATTAGAAAAAACTTCATTGCCAAAAGGGTTGTCAAGCATTGGAACAGGCTGCCCAGGGAAGTGGTGGAGTCACCATCCCTGAAGATATTTAAAGGACTTGTAGACATGGTGCTTGGGAACATGGTTTAGTGGTAGACTTGGCAATGTGAGGTTAACGTTGGACTTGATGACCTTAAAGGTATTTTCAAATTTAAATGATTTTACAAACAAGGTCCTTGTTTGTCTGTTTAAAAGTCTTGATTCTTACTTCATGGCCAGGTTTGTTTCTTCCTTTAGGTTTTTTGATGTGGGCTTTTTTTTTTGTTTGGTTGGGTTTTTTCTTGTGTTGGAAACAACGTATGAGATGGTGAATAGTGTAAAAACCTCCTATTATAATGTGGAAAATGAAATACAGAGTTTGTTGAAATTAACTACATAAATTGACAAAAATCTAGCATGCCTTGAAAACACATTTGAGACCATTCTTTAATGAATGAAATAGCTCTCCATCTTAATTGATGATTCCCAAAATAAATGTAAAATCACAACAAAATCACTAAAAAGATTTTTTTATTATTATTATTGCAGATGATGAAGTAGTGGTTTTGTAGAGATCATAGCATTTTTGTAATGATAGATTGGAACTGTGTGTTGTGTGTGTGTAGCATTCATGACATCCCCCTCTAATCCAAACGACCAACAAGACCTGTGTTTCATTGTTTTAATTTATAAATAGCTACTTTGTTTTCTGTGCTGTAACAGCAAGTGATTTTTCCAATTTTTTTTTTCTGACATAGAATACAATATTACTATAAATGCTACATTGCAGGTTATTACCAAGATAAATTGTGCACTAGGTGACATGTTACTTGGAAGCATCTGATGATGGAGCAGTTCAGTGCAATACATGAGTAGTTACAAATTGAACTTGTTTAACTCAGTGATGATAAAGTGAGATAACACCCACTATAACCATTTAAACTTCACACAGCAATTCTGTTGACTGTTACAAATCAATTGCTGTTATGTGAATATATTTTAAGCAACTTCCCTCACTGTGAATGAAGACACTTGATGAGAAAATAAGACATACAGAAATGAGGTGCTGTATGTGGTCCCCCCTCTTATTCTTCTTTTCTCCCAAATACTGACTTTACAAAAAAAATAAAAGTTGTTTCTATTTCAAATGCTGCTCTCACTGTCGCAGAGGGCAAACTTGGAGATGACCACCCGTTTTAAATTTAACTTGGTTATTAACATAGTCTTAGCTAAGCAATCCACAATTTCCTTAGTCTCCTGCATCGATCATCATTTTACATTTACAAAAGTACTTTCAATTAAAAGATGGCTAGGATATGATGCTTGAGCCATGGCTTGAGTATGTGGCTGTGAGCCATAAAAGATGGGTCAAACTTAAACAGAGGAGATACAGGCTAGATCTAAGGAAAACATTCTTCATTATAAGGGTAGTGAAGCAATAGCACAGGTTGCGCAGAGAAGCTGTGGATGTCCCTGGCATCCACAGAACACTGTCCTAGCAGTGTTCAAGGCCAGGCTGGATGGGGCTTTGAGGAACCTGGTCTAGTAGAAGATGCCCGTGCCCATGATGGAGGGTTGGAACTAAATGATCTTACTGTCCTTTCCATCCAGCCCACTCTAGGATTGGTTTTTAGTGTGTGTTTTGTATCACACAGAGTAAAAGATGGACTAGTGTAGTAGGTAGTATGGTTGAGAGTCATCTGTTGGTCTGAGGTCCTGCTTCAGCCTGTCCCCATGAAGCTGAGAAATTTCAGATCTCAGAAGGAAGAAAGGGGCTAATATTTGATGCATGAGCACATTTGAGAAGTATTCTTATATTGGGGAGATGGGAGAATTCAGAAGAGAAGTCAGAGGCAGCTTCTTGATTAGGCTGTATCTCTTCATTCTCTTTTCTGTAAGGAAAATTTGACAGAATTTGACAGTTGAGGGCTGGGTTATCCACGTCATTCTGCTACTGAACAGACCCATAAACTGCAGGGTTTTAAGGAAATAGGGAAGGTTTAAAGTTGAGCGAGAAACATACGTGTACATGTGACTGGGTAGAAGGTACATAGCCTGTCAGTGTGCGTATGTATATCTGCATTTGCAGGAGGGAGAAAGAGGTTAGGCAATCCCTTCAGCTCGCATTTCATTTTCTGCCCCACTCCCACTTCCGTGCCCTGTGGTGGTTGTGTGAATTAAGGGAACGGGGGAGGGAGAGTGGGTCTTACTTCCCTAACTCAGCTGTGCCCTCTTATAGCTTGCTCTTTTTGTGTTATAATAAGCATAGCATAGGGGGGAAAATTGTACTCCCGAATTCTGATTCTCTGTATTCCCTCTGTTTCCTCCTGTGCATTTATGCTGCTCCAAAAATGCCAGTAAATGTCAGCCTCCACCCCTAAATGCTTATTTATGGTGCTGTGGGAAAGGGCTCACAGGGTGATCTGAAAAATTTGCTGGAGCTGTTGATGTGCTTTATCTACCAAACCACACAAGGCATTCAGTGACCATGATAGAATAGCAAAGTAGCTGGTACTGGATTTTCTGTCTCCCTGTGTTTGTACCATCTTTCAGTTCTCCTGTTTGTCAGAGACTGAGGCAAAGTGGGAGACTAAGGTTCTCCTAATGGCAGACCCAAGTCTCTAGAACTCCTTTCCAGAGCAGATGATGATATATTTAATTACTCAGGGCAAATGTCATATCATTTCTTCTGTTTGGCTTTTCCACAGAGGCATCTGGAAAGAGGCAGAAGGGAAGAATTCAGAGAACAGGTTATAGTCACGAATGAAACAGTAAAAGACATTTATGAAGGCAAGCAGGGAAGCAGAGGAGGCTTTCCACTTGCAGGGATATTTACTGTTCATTCTGAGTGTTCCCGAGATGTTAAGAGATAAGCAGGGCAGAAATGACCTAGGAGGTGACTGTGCTGTCACCCAGCTAAGATGTCTACCTTACTAATGAGATACTAAAATTGCCTAACAAAATTAGTGGACATAATCAATCTTCTAGAAGATTGCTTTATGCAATTCGGATGTTGATTTTGTAGAGTATTTTTTTTTTCAGCAAGGTCGATAAGGGAGCATGCTTTTATTAAAAAATTTAGTCTGCCTTGTCTTCCATTCTAATGTAATTTAAACTGTTACAGCTCTCATGGAGTGACTATCTCAGGGTTATTACTTCTGTCTGTGGTTCTGTCTGTATTTTGTATTGGATCACATTTCCAGTGAGTTAGGTCTTACAAAATTGTTGGGTTTTTTTTTTTTTCTGTTACCTTGTGTAATGACTTTTTAGGGCACCTAATACTGGTAATTGGTGTTTTATCTTTAATGTCCTGGTTGCAACTGGGAAAGTGTATCTTTGGGAATCTCAGTGCTGTTATCAGGGCATCAGTATTGCATGTCAAAATGAAAATGAAGAAATGAGCTAATACATTGTACTCAGTTAATGCAATGGTGCTGAAATCAGGCAAAACCTGGTGAAATAAACAGAATGTAGGGAGAAGGGAGGAGATTTATTTGTTGGTCCTATTTTTGAGGAGACAAAGAGATGTTAATGCCCAACGAGGCTGTGAATGCTCCATCCCTGGCAATGTTCAAGTCCAGGTTGGACAGAGTCTTGGGTGACATGGTTTAGTGTGAGGTGTCCCTGCCCATGGCAGGGGAGTTGGAACTAGGTGATCTTAAGGTCCTTTCCAACCCTAACTATTCTATGATTCTGTGATTCTATATTAGGAAAAGCTGTCTGTGGAGACTAGGAATGGTATTACAAAATAATGAATAGTTGGTTAATTAACAAAGAAAAGATTGCTCCAACAGCTAAGCAGTATTGCTGCTTTAATAGCTGTTAGTTAGCTAGTCTGCTGAGTTCAAGTACTGCCCCTTAGGCTGCCTGGGAGAGGCATTAAGTGGGGGTACAGTAAGCCTCCCAAAGGCTGTTCCAAGCCTGCAGTCATGGTCTCTGTAAGTAGACTGGTACCCACTGCTCTGCCAGGGACAAATTATTTTGTTGTCTAGATAGACTGTAAGTCATATTGCTGGAGAAGTTTTCAGGTCTTGCTGTGCACATTCAAGAATCCACTGTCTACTGTAGGCAGTAGGGAGTCAGCAACTTTAATGACATTAAGAGGTTTGGATTAGTCTCAGCATAAGGTTTCTAGTCTGTAGTACTAATCCTTCATCTTTTTCAAATGCTTAGATCACATTTCAAAGACTTATAAACCATAATGTAAATGGTATGGGATAGTGCATTCACAAAAAATTGCTGAAACAAAACTCATCAATAATTCTCAAATTTCAGCAGATATGATGAAAAAAGGGCAAGGGATTAACATATTGCAATACTTCGGGTATTTAGCTGATTTAGGTAAGATGTCATCAGGTTTATTTAAATTTCATGTATCTGTATTTGTTCCCAAGTCTAGAAAAGGCTGCCATTGACCATGAGTCTGTAATTTCAGCCCAAGGCTTTTTCCAAATGTGAATGAAACTCACTGTTCACTGCTGTTAATATTGAGTGCTAGCCTGTGTTTAGTCAGAATTAGATTTTTTTCATGAAGTAGCACTAGATGTCAATACCAAGGTTTGTACCAAGAAGTATGTTTTGATTTTTGCACTAAGCAGGATGTGCTTCCCACAGCAAATAACAACTCACGTGCCAATACACAGCATAAATGCATTAATGATTCCCCACCAAATCCACTGCCAGCCAAATAACAAACATGAAAAGGATTTGCTCACTAGGTCCGAAGCAGGAAGGGCCAGATCCTCCCCTAAAATGAGTAGTTTTTACAGATGTCATTAAGGTGCTGTAAGTTTCCGTGGGTGACCCACTGGAAGCCTCCCTGACCAGGAAGATACAGCTGTGGAAGCTGGCCTGATGTGACTATGAAAGAAGTGAGGTGGTGGAGCTGCCTGACTTGGTGAGAACACTGGAAAGGCTCATGCCATCTTCCTTTGTCAGGAGAAAACAGCAGAGCTGCTTCAATCATGCCACACCTATTGTGGAGAGAAAAAGCAATTTCTAAAAAAAGATTTGGCTTTTAGTGAGTGCTTGACGGGTTATTCAGAGGAGGGTGAATACAGGAATTCCTGCACAAGTTCAAGCTCAGATCTGTACAGTACAACTCAGGGAAAACTTTTGCTTTAGACAAAGAGTGCTTGAGAGAAGAAAAGTAAGTTTCAAAGGGTTCTTCAGCAGCAGAAAGCCCAATCACCATCTTTGTTCAAAGCCACGATTGAAGGATTCAAGTTGCATGTTGATACAAATCTCATATGAGATTTGCTCACTAGGAGGGAACAGAGGGAGAGGAGAGAGGGGGGGTGTTGGTAGCAGGTCTCTTCAGATAAACAATGTGTATCTATCTGCTTCATGGTTACTGAAGGTAACCACTTAACAGCTGTGTTTGTTCAGCCTTGAGTAGAGTTACTGATTAGCTCAGGCTTTACTTGGGGAACTAAGTCTACTTTCTTCAGGAAGGGCAGGTTAAAAATAGGATGTAAAAGTTCCTGCTCTGTTTTTTCCCTGATTTGCTGTCTTCCTCCTCTTAATTCTTGGATTGAGAATTTTAATATCCTTATGTGTTGCAAAATCCTCTGTCTGAAAATTATTTTGAACTTCTCTTTCCTTTATTCGTGAGTTGAAAATTACTTACTGTATTTTCATTATATCCTTACTTTAGCCACTTCTGCCTAGAAGAATTTTTGCAACTGAAGTAAAGCTTTTTTTTTAAAAAAAAAAAAA
>NDXB01011929.1:0-16651 GCA_002631895.1 Agapornis roseicollis
GGAGGGCAAGCCAGGGGGGTTGAGTGAGTGAACGAGCTGCGTGGGTTTAAACCACGACAATTACACCAGCAGGAATATCTTGGACCTGACAACACCATGTTTCAAATTTCAATAGTAATGTATTAGCCGTCTTTAAAGTCATTCTGAATGGGCAGTGAATGCATATAGCTACCGTGATCAAGAGAGAAAAAAGGAATAGGTATGGAAGGCTGAATTTTTTCAAGAAAATTGGACTTGCATCTTCTTTGGGAAAATTGAGGAAGACCTGATTTGCCTGGTTCTGGCAGGGATGAAGGTGGTAAATCTAGAACTCCATTACACAGCTTTTCTGGGAGCAGCTTTTCATCCACAAGAAGAAGAAAAATTTGACATCTTTGCAGTTTGCATTTAACAGACATAATAAAATACAGCACTGTTATGCAATGATGGAAGCAGTAGAGAAAACGCTCCAGTCTAATTCAAGTGGTGATATATTTAAGCTGTGTCCCCAGCTGGTACTGAGTACTTTCGTGTCTTGAAAGGAAATGCTGAGAGAGTAAAATCTATCACTTTTGGCTATTTTCAACTGACTTTATGCCTGTATACATTTGTAAATATGCTTGTGAACAGAGAAGGGGCATTAAAACAGAAGATGGGGTTTTAGGCACTGAGACCACTTGTTCTACCACAGTGAGGAGCATAGATGCTACCAGTATAAAGCTGCTGGCTCTTCTGGAGAGATTTTAAAATGAGGAAAGGGTTTGCTGCATTGAAGCCAGTGCATGGTGTGATCTCAGGGAAAGCTGTTAAGTGAATCTAAAGCAGTACAGAGTTACTTTACCTAAAATTAGGTACCCCAGAAGATGCAGCCTCTCTGAGGTAGAAACAGAAATGCTCAGTCAGAACACTGTTGAATTTGATCACATGCACTGCCTGCATAGCTAGCAAAGAAAATCCCAGCACAGCCTGAATGAAAATTATACTGACACTCACAGTATCCATTATACATCTTACCAAAAGCTGAACATTCAGTAATCAGTACAAAGAGACTGAAAGCTAAGTCCTGATCTGCTGACCCAGGGCAGAGTTGGAAGTGTGCTTGCTCAGCAACACAGATGGAATGGAGCCCTGCTTTGAACTCAAGGAGCAATGAGGGAGACCTGGGTGTCTGCAAGTGCTTGGCTGACCTTTCTGCATGGTTAATATTGCACAGAGTTTGTTAAACTGTCTGGTAGGAGATGGAAAAAAAAAAGGCTGAGCAGTGGGTTATTGTGTTATCCTAAAATACAAAAATAACATTTCTGTCTAAGAAAACCCCCACACAACTGAAGGCCACAGCGCTCATTTTCTGTCATTTACACTAAAAAAAATTGAATGGTTTTCATCTGAGGGGCATACAGCTGAAGGGACAGCTTTGTGCCAGCAATTTATGGCCAGATTTCATCCCTCAAAAATGGGCTGCTTGCTTCTGCACAGTCTACACAGTCACTGTAGGCTTCCTGGATAGTTACCTGGAGACAGTAGCCGTCTCCGAAAATTGACAGAGATCGTAGCAGGGCTGACTTAGACTAATACTAAGTCTATTTCTTTTCTTCAGCTGTTGAGAGGCTTCGAAAGATATGAGCTTCTAATGAAGGAGCTTCAGTTAAGTACCTATTTAACTGAATTGGTGCTGCCTAAGTATAAATAGAAGCAATCTATGGTTTAGTTAATAATTAACAAATGAAAAGGGAAGTATCAAGACATTTAAAAATTTCTTGTGTCCTCAGATATCAAACGAAGTTCCGTCTTGTTTTATTCTTAAATGTCAGCAGTGGACTTAGCATCACTAATACCCTTTTTTAGGCTGAGGGAGTTCTGAAGCATGTCTCTACATCTCAGTTTTTTAAATACTTGGGCAGTGAGCTCCAGAGAAGGCATTACACTTCCACTGAAATCCGGTAGATAACTGAACGGGAGCCTGGCTCTTCACTCCTTGCACAGGGCCAACTGCAGCAACACCGTTGTGCACTTAAAAACTGTTGTCCAGATTCTGCAAGTAATTACCAGGTGATGCTAATATGTTTTCTCTGTTGCTGCAGCTCTGTTGCTGAAGCTAAAGTTGCCATTTACTTTGACTGTAATCAGATTTCAGCAGCTTGTCAGACTGTACAACCAATGACCAGCCCTGCTTCTGGGCCTGCCACCCTCCTGCTCCTACTCCACAAACTTCCTCCTTTAGGGAAGGGTGCTGATGGTCCCCTGGGCTGTTCAGAGCTTCATCCCTCTAACACAGGAATTAGTTGTCAACAATGGAAGGCTAACCACAATCCTGTCCATTATATCTTTGGTCTCTTCTTTAAAAGCAATACAAAATAACCTCCCCAAACTGAACTGGATCAGTGCAGAAAAGGTGGAAGGTGGAAGTTCTAGAACCAGGCACAGACCAACTGCCCTGCATGCAGCACCTGGGAGGTGTGAGAGCCCCCCATGTGTACTAGAGAAAACCTTCAGCGGATCACAGCTAGCATTTAAATCCATCAACTCATCATTAGTGATTACCTGTAATTTTCCCCTGAGGGCATTTATTTTCTAAAATTAGAATGAAATTATCTAAATACCTTCATTCTGCAGTTAAATAAACAGCTTTATCTCCTGGGAACATCTCCCTGTCCTTAACAGCCTGTCTAACAGGTGTGTTTTATCCCTAGATGTCCCAACCTCTGTTAAGAGTCCACACAGCTGAACACCAGGTTTTTGCAATGTGTTGAGCTATTTCTAACCTCACTGCCCCTGTTGAATTGTTTTGTGGGCAGGAGATGAGCACAGCAGACAGAAACCTGCCTTTAAAAGAGAGGTCCACACATCACACAGAGGCAATCAGTTAAGAAGTATAACTCAGTAATCAAACTTAGCTGGGCTTTTTGCCTCTCTATAAAGATCTGTGAGGCATTTGTAATTGGAACTTGTTTTGCACATGGTAAACAACCAAGCTCCTACTCCAGAAAAGAAAGGTGTTATTACTGCGAGGTGGCAGTCCATGAACTACTGGGGCGGGGGGTTAAGAGGTGAGGGGTTGGAGCGTGGACTTGGATAACGAGTTTCTCTTTAATTACTGTTACATGAGAGATTGCAGATGAGATGTCTCATGCCAGGGTAAGAATGAAGGAAACTCCGGGAGAAGGAAAAATGCTTCTAATTGGAAAAAAAAAACCAAACCAAAAACCAAAAACTCAAAAACAAACAAAAAACCTCATTAAAAAAGAAAAAAAAACCAACCATAAAAAATGGTGTTTATAGCCGGGCCTTTCCCACCCCGTTCCCTCGGATCTGCCGCTGGGGCCGCTGCCTTCCGGCTCCGGGCCTCACCGACGGGACAGAGGCAACGCGCAGCTGCCACAAGGGGATGGCTCCGGCCGTCGGATCTATCCGTGAGCTCCTCAGAAAAGCCGTTTCTGAAAGGGCACAGGACAGCGGCGAGAGTCCCGCCTACAAGAGGGCACCGGAGCCTCAGCGAGGTGCGGGCGCCCAGCGGAGCTGGCAGAGGGCTGCGGGGATCTCCCCCGTCCCCCCGGACGGCGATCTCCACCCTAAAGGGAGTGTGTGTGTGAATCAGGCGACCCCGAAGGGGAGACAGTGTCCACCTCTCCCCCGAGGAGCCCCCGCCCCGCTGCCGCCCTCTCTTCGCCGCCCGCCCCGTCTCACCCCCGGATCCCGCCCCCGGAGGTAGCTCTCCCAGGGCAAGCCGCTCGAGAAGGATGCAGACGGCAGCTCAGAGGTAATTATTAATGGCCGTGCCCACCGGGGCGGGGGTGGGGGGAGAGGCGAGGTGTGATAAAATGGGACGGCGGGGGGCTGGGAGAAGGGAGCCGCCGTCGCGGAGCGCCGCCGGCAGAATGGTCCTCGCCGCGTCAGTTCTGCTGCTACCGCCACTGCTGCTGTTGCTGGGGCGGCCGTTGCTCGGGGCGCCGGGGCAGGGTGCGGGCACCTGGTCCCGCTTCGCCCGGCTGCCCTACCCGCAGGACCAGCTCTTCCTCCACGACACCTTCCCCGACGGCTTCCTCTGGGGGGCGGGCAGCGCCGCCTACCAGACAGAGGGCGGCTGGCGCCAGGGCGGCAAAGGCGCTTCCATCTGGGACACTTTCGCCCACCGCCCGTCCACGCCGGCGGGCGGCGACGTGGCCAGCGACAGCTACAACAACCTGTTCCGCGACGCCGAGGGGCTGCGGCGCCTGGGGGTCTCGCACTACCGCTTCTCGCTGTCCTGGGCCCGGCTGCTGCCCAATGGCACAGCGCCTGTCAACCCCGCCGGGCTGGCCCACTACGGCCGGCTGCTGGGCCACCTGCGGGAGCTGGGCATAGAGCCCGTTGTCACCCTGTACCACTGGGACCTGCCGCAGGGTCTGCAGGATGCCTTTGGCGGCTGGGCCAGCCCTGTACTGCCCCAGCTGTTCCGTGACTACGCCGAGCTCTGCTTCCGGCACTTCGGCGGGCAGGTGCGCTACTGGCTGACCATGGACAACCCCTACGTGGTGGCCTGGCATGGTTACGGCACTGGGCAGCTGCCGCCGGGTGTGCGGGGAGGCCCGCGCCTCGGCTACCGGGCAGCCCACCACCTGCTACAGGTAAATGGTGGGCAGTGGAAGGGGCCCCCGCAGCTCCTTAGCCTCTGAGTCATGCCAAGGGGATGGGTATGGAGGCTGCTGGAGAGGAAACCAAAACGGTATGCCCAACAGAGTGTGAGCAGCTGGATTATGGGGTAAAGGATAAAGAGAGGGTAGGCAGGAACTTCCTATCTGCGGTTACTTTGAGTTAGTGGAAACATGCTGGCTTAAAGTGCTCTCTGTATCCTGCAGAAGTGTTCATTCCTTGAGAATGCTGTTCTAGGTGAGTATCTCACCTAGTGATGCATTTGGCAGTGCCAGTTTACTGAGGTTACTGTGCAAATGTTTAACGTGACTGCGAAGAGAACTCAGGTATTGATAAAAACTCACTGTGAATTAATGGGGGTGGTAAAGGTGGCTGCAATGTCATCCTGAGACAGAGTATGGGTTTTTGAGTATGACCCCTTCTGGGGTAAAAAGGCTGTTCCTGAGCCAGCCTAAGTGGCATGAGCAATTTGCTATATGTAATTTTTATGCAGTGTGTCTATATGTGGTGTAATTGTCATGTTTGCTGTAAGCAAACATTTTGAATTCTCAGGGAGAATTAAGTAAAAGTGTGTACAAATCCTTCCAGTGACAGAAGAAAGGATTCAGCCTAACTGCAATGGTGTGGCCATTAAGGCATGCTGTGTTGTACCTTAATACACATTTATGAACTCTGCTAATGTCCATCTGTTCAACACACACTTAACCATCAGGATTTACATCCTAGTGAGTATCGTACATTAGATGTGAACACCAGGAAAGCATCCAGCACACGCCTTACTCAATTTTTTGCTACTTTCCTGCATTACTTTTGCACTGTTTAGTGCTACAAATAAGAGAAAATATAAGTGGGGAAAATGTGAGTAAAATTTCAGATCAAATTTCTGGTCCTGAAACCTTTAAACTCTTCGTTTGGTATGTGGGGTGTACCTGACTCTGTTTCATTCTTGAGTATATCCCATATGACTATAGTATCTGCCTAAATCCCTCATAATCTCAAGCATCTGCTTGTTCTCATAAAAGCCATATGGAGAAGGAAGGTACTTTCCTATTTAACAAGTGAGAAACTGAGGCATAGACTCTGCATAAACCACATAAAAAGTATAATTAAAGTCTACCAATACTTGGTTTTAGTGAGAGAACCTCATGTTTAGTTCTGTCCTAGGCACTGGCAGTCCGGGTTTTCACAATTAGCAGACGTTTCTTTGCACACAAGAGTGTAAGGCAGCAAGGTATCATTTTTTTCCACCTTTCGTGAGTGAGGAACTGAAATACAGATGCAGTTAAGGCCCTAAGTGCCCACTATTATTAGTGCCCTTTTCCTGGCATGTGCTCTTTTTAGAATATTGGTCAGTTTTACTGTACTTTCTGCTCTTGTACATATCTGATCCCAAAATCTCAAATCATCTTTAGAGAATATCAGGGTTGTGCCATTTATGCAGAAGAGCTCCCAGAACAGCTCCTCCAGGTAGGAGTCTTCAGTACATGCAGAGAGAGAGCTGAACACTTCAGGACAGAGAAGTGAACAGCTTTAACACTGAAATCCTCCTTTTTCCTTCTTACTTCTCCATAGCTTATTGATATGGCACCTTTCAACTTGTGCAAGCAATGAAGTAGGATGCTGTGTGTGGCTTCTTTGACTACACAGCCTGATAATCTGTAGAGAAAATGCATGTAATTGTGTAATGAAAGATTAAGCTATTCTGCATTTCCACATGCAAATTAAATTCTTTGACTGACTTTGCAATTTGAATGATGTTCTTTAATATGTGTCTGTGGGTTGCATATAGTTTTGTAGGTGAGTTGGGTCAGTTACTCTCAGGAGCACATTTGATTTGGATTGTAATGCTGTACAATAGTAGTGCTTTGTCACATAGCCTGGAGCATGTGTGCAGTACCAGGCAGCGCTGCTGGGAGATACAGTCCTCACAGCCCCACCAGGAAAGATGTGGTTGTATTATCCCCACTAAAAACCCTCTTTCAGCTGCTTAACTTTTTGCTGCTTATCTCTGACATTACTCAAGAGGTCTGGTCCCAGGTTGGTTCTTAATCCTTTTTCCTTCTCTGTGGCATTCATTCCTCTCTCATCTGTTTGTTGGTCTTTCTTTTTCCCTCGGGGAAATTAATTGAGCTTGCAGAACATGGTTTTTTTTTTTTTTTAAAGATATAGTAGGTTTTCATAAATGTTTGGTTCTTAGCAAATGAACACACTAACTCTCAATACACATAGTTGCTGACTGTTTTTTTTCCTTATATATAATATGCAATTTTAAGCATCTTCTTTCTGCATTTATTCAAATCAAAGACCATCATAAATGTAAAGCTTTATAGCTAGTGAAATCTGATGTCTACTAATTTATTGCACTGGATGTTAATTACATTAAAAGACAAAATAATATCCTTTAAGTTCTTTAAATTCAACAGATATGAATGTGGATTTTGGGCTCTGTCTTTCTGAGCAAGTTATTTATTATCTGGATAAATAACCAAATAAAGGTTTAATTCAATTCCAGTTGTTCAGTTCAGGGCTGGTGAAAACAGGGCAATGCAGTTTGATCTGAATAATGATGTTTAAATTTAGCTTGAATGGATTTCATACTATTGTGCTGAATTTTTTAATTGCCTTTCATTTTTCTAAACTTCCACAAGTGAGTCCTAACAGATGCTAAATGGGCAGAAGAAATTCTTTCCTATTAGGGTGGTGAGATGCTGGAATGGGTTGCCCAGGGAGGTTGTGAGTGCTCCATCCCTGGCAGTGTTCAAGGCCAGGTTGGATGAAGCCTTGGGTGACATGGTTTAGTGTGAGGTATCCCTGCTTACGGTAAGGGGGTTGGAACTAGATGATCTTAAGGTCCTTTCCAACTCTAACTATTCTATGATTCTTATAAAACAGAGCAAATAAAAATAGCATACAAAACTCTTGTAAGAAAAAACATGTTATCGATGCATCCTTGGTTTGTTATTGAGGTATCTTGATCAGTAGTATTTCCACTGACACTTGTCACTTTTGATGTCTAAGTCCTTCAAACACGGGAAGAAATAGAAGAAGATGTATGTGTTTATTCACAAAATAAATTGAATGGCTCAAGTATATTTCATAAAAGTCAGCATTCTGTCAGGTCCACAGGCAGAAAATGTCATGCCAGCAATATATCATGTATATGATGGATCGCTTTCCCTAGATAAGAGTTGAGAGGTCATTTTACTGTGTTCTAGCTTTTGCAAATGCATTTTTTCATTACTGGCTCTCAGTATGTTGTCTGAGTTGAACATACTTGGATTTACTCAATATAAACAGCATTTGCAGAAACAGAAGAACACACTGTTTCCCTGAAGAAGCAAGTGGAATCGCTGCCTGGAAACCAGTCACATAGCAACAGACTGATTTCTATTCCAAAACTCTTTCCAAAACAAAAGGTAAGTACTCTTTTCTTGACCTTCAGTGCTAAACCTAATAAAGTATCAGTAATTGCAGCATAGGAGAATGTTTTTTTTCTCAGTGTGAATTGCTTCTTTCAAAATTCAGACAGCCTTCAAACTTTCACTCAGTGCAAATGAGTGACTTGGATTTTCCCGAAGGTGACACAGCTCATCCTACTTGTGAAGACATACACAATTTTTTTTTTTTTTTAAAAAAGAAGGAATAATAATAAATAGTACTTGGGATTTTTTCCTATTCTTGCTTTCTTAAGACTTAATTCAAAGATGAACAAAGAAGAAATTCATTCTGCTTCTGGTATCAGTTGGGTAGTATATATTTGCAAACAATTTATTGCCGTAGTGATTATTCTAATCACTAATCATTTCAATCAGGTATCTTTCAAAAGCCAGAGATGAAGAAGTAGAGTCAAACCATAGAGCAAATTCAGATCTGATGCTTCAGCTTTCTGTGCCAGTAGCTATGAATGGTTATACAATGTTTAGAAATCAAAAGCTGTAGCGTACCTTTCTTAAGCTTTAATTATCAAAAGAAAAAAATAAATCGAGTTTCATTTAAAAATGGGTTAAACAGAGGAGTTTGGATTTCAAGGACACTTATTTAAAGATAGGATGTGTAATCTTCCCCTTGCCATTTCTACATGATTGCACACACGTTTGGAAGAGGAATGTTGTTCTCAAATATTCTGCTGTAACAAAAAAGCTGTTTTGATCTTTACAGACTACTTTGATCTTTAAAGAGAAAAATTTGGTCTATGTGGAGAATAAGGTGTTGTCATGGAAAAGTAAGAGTGGACCTCCTTCATCTCGGAAAGTCTAGCTGGGCACATGAGTGCAAAGCTTGATACTCTTGATGCTCTTCCATTTTGCACTAGTAAAACCTCATAAAGTATGCGACTTTCTTGGTTCTCCCCTTAAACCTCTTCTCTCAAGCAGAAAAGAGCCTGTATTTGTTGCAGTTTTGGGGGACCTGAAGTGAAGTGTGTGGAAGGACTCAAGTTGCTGTGCATTCCTTCATATGACGAACTTTTCCAGTTTCTGTTTCATCTTGTTTCTATGGAAGGTTTCCAGTACTGAAAGTAGTTGATAGGCATAATTCCTACCTGTACTTAAGGATATTGTTTGGACCAGGAAAATGAAGCCTAACATCAATATTTTCAGAGTGAAATTTATATTTTGGTTTAAGATAGTTCACCAGTTTTTGACTGAAAGCAAGGCGCTTTTAGAGCTTTTTGCATGATAGGTCAAGTCAAAACCTCTATTGCACAACTGTCAGCAGGCTGAAAGTGCAGAGACAGTTCTTTCTGTTGAGAGTGTTGTCTTCTGTGAGCAAGAAATACTTTGTGAGGTAAGAGAAAGTTGCTTCACTCATCACATGCCCACCTTCTAGAAGGTCAAATTCTGATCTCTCTTGCTTTGTTAGAAATTAAGTCAGAATAAGACTCTGGCAATTAAAAGACTCTTGGGCAATTATGTTGTGTTTTAACCCCAGGCAGCAGCTGAGCCCCACACAGCCGCCTGTGGAATGGGGGAGAGAACTGAAAAAATAAAATGAGAAAACTTGTGGGTTGGGATAAAGACAGTTCAATAGGTAAAGCAAAAGCCACATGCAAGCAAAGCTAAAGCTAAACTAGGTATGCATTCACCACTTCTCATCTGTGGCAGGTGTTCATCCATCTCCAGGACAGCAACGCTCCATCATATGTAATAGTTACTTCTTCTTCCCTCTGAGTTATATGCAGAGCATGATGCCATACAGTCTGGGATATCCCTTTGGTCAGTTGGTGTCAGCTGTCCTGGGTCCTAACTTCTTGTGTACCTCCAGGCTACTCCCTTGGCTCTGTGTAAGCACTGCTCAGCAATAATGAAAAGAGCCCTGCCTTAGGAACACTGTTTCCAGCACAAATCCAAAACACAGCCCTATACCAGCTCCTATGACAAAGTTTAACTCTATCTCAGCCAAAACCAGCATTCCCCACACTTACTAACTCTTTGAGTAACATTATCTCCTTCCCAGTCTACTCTGGGGAACAAAACGTTTTTTCCTCTTATCTTTTAGACTTTCTTCAACTAGACAGAAGCTGTGAATATGTTTGTACAGCTGGTATTATCATGGGCAAGCCATGACCTTTAGGACAGTGAACAAAGCGTAGTGCAGGCTGTGGGCATTTGGAGATGTTTCATTTTTATTCTTCCTGTGGTGACTATGATGTGTATCCTTCTTACAGAAGAGGAAGGAACAGACACGTGCACGTGGATGCTGTGTAGTTTGCTTAGCTCCTGTTTGCAGAATCTTGTGGGTTTCAGTTAGCAGCTGGCAGAGTTTGAGGGCTGTTTGCTAATCCTTGCAGCTGAGTGTGTGATTGTGTGCTTGGTTGTTGCTGACGAACAGTTAAACTGCTGAACCTGATCGGAACCTTTCAGCCTGATGGTGATGAAGTTTTTAAAGAGCCAAGAAGCCGCCAATCAGAGGAGCCTGCTTGCACAGGTCTGAAGGTGCCAGAAATGTACATGAGGACATTTTCTTCTTCCTTTCCATGACGGTAAAAATAAAGTAGAGGAAATGATGAAGAAGTACTTCTGAAGAAGTAGGGGAGGTGACCTCCATATACCGTGATGACAGGTTGTAGAAATTATAGGATGTGTGTTACCCGTTTTAGGTACTAAATAAAAGCTGCTTATGCTTGAATACTTGCCTGTCAAAGCATATAGAAGAGTGTCAGGGGTAAAACTGTGAATGCTGATTTTAGATTAAATCAGAAGAACAGAACAGAAAATCAGGCTGGGGACAACATCTCAGGATGTTCAGGGAATTACTGGAATGAAGACTGGACAGATCTCTGAGGGAGTAGGTGACCCATGGAATGTGAGTATGAATAAAGCATAAAGGAAGAGACTGGCTTCTGAATTACTTCACCTGAGAGAAAATATGCCGTTAGGAGAGCAGCTGAGTTTTCAGAAAGGAAAAGTAACTAACTAAGCACAAGAGGAGAAAGATATTGGTCACAGCAAGGAACTGGCGCCTTTGGTAAAATGGGGTGAGTAGAAGACAAGTGATACCAAGGAAGGGAATGAATTAGATTCAGAATGATGCTCTCTAAATGCTGGATATAAATATCAATGACAGGAAGAAGATTTACGGGACATATGCACACACTCACAAAAGGATAAAAGGTCAATATCAGTACAATTAGGTGGACTCTCAGAAGTCACGGGTAGCCCTTGGAGGAAAGAGCTTCTGGAATGGCTTTTCAGTGTTAATGGTAGGAACGAAAATCTTTTAAGACAGCTGGAGCAGCCTGAGAAAAGAGACTTTTGATGCATTTGGTGGCAGTGGAGGTGACAATACTTGTAAATGTGTTTTCCTCTGAAAATTCATAACAGAATGATATATGGCAGGATTTAAACTCTGAGAATGGTGTTCAATGGAAAAAATTCAGTACAATCTGCGTTAACAGTAAACATCTTGCTTAGGGTATCAGTAATAGCAACTTCTAGCTTGCGGTGGCAGCTTCAACTCTGGTCTGGGTACACAAAACACTTATAAAATGCCTGGCCTGTTAAGCTTGTGATATGCCTCTCTGGAGATTTGTCAGGGGGGGTCTTTTAAGATGTGCACTGGAATAAGACAAAGCAACTTAAGAATCTCTGGATTTGGCCACACAGAAGCACATTGTATTGCTTCATTTTTATGTATGTTTAGGCTGAGAGGAGATAGCATTCTGTGATACAGAGAACTGCAGAAGTTTTACATTTAGCTTTGTTTTGATTCTGGGGAAAAAAAAATAACAATTCTATTCTATCTATATAATAAATTCTTCCAGATATGGAAATCTTTCTAGATGCAGTTTACAACAGCTGGTGTAGGAACCAAGGGACTGGGACAATGGGTAGTTCCAGTGCCATGGGGCAGCAGGGCTCTGTGACTTAACAGAGGATAGGAAGCCCAGGGGTTTTTGAATGTCTCAGGATCTCTCCAGCCTGGCAGTCTGGAAGCGCTGTGAGACACCTTGCCGTGTGCTCTTCAGCAAGGGGTTGAGCTGATGGGGAGCCACACACATTTCCAGTGCACTGGCACTTTGGTCTGCACATGATCATTTTGTTACTGGCACTTTAGGTCTCATGTTAACAGCTGAGCTTTGACTTCTGGTTTAGTCAGGCTAGGACACCTCTGAAGACAGCTGAGTGGTTTGAAATTGACCAGGAGACTATGGAAGTGCCTTGTTATTTTGTGAGTTCAAAAGTCAACCCAGGAATCCTTTTACTGGTTAATAAGGCTTAGAAAATGTTGGAACCACTGGGATTATATTTTACAAGGTGTTTGCTTTACAGTTGGGAAGATAGTAGCAGCTGTCTGTTTTGATCCTGCTTCTAGAAAGACATCAAATGGCCAGGCAGGGAGGGAGACAGACTTGTAGCTGTTCACACACATTCTGGAAAGAGTTCACTGTGATTTTCCAATGCCTTTCCTCAGCCAGCTTTTTCATGTTCTTCTGAATATGTGGTAGTTCCTCTGAACAGTTGTGTTTCAGAGCTGAGGGCAACGTTTACTCAATTTGTTTATTTAACTTTCAGCATTTTAAAAAATAATCTCGTTTCTGCTGCAGGCATGGAACTGTTGAACACAGTTGTTGATTAATTATTCTA
This sequence comes from Agapornis roseicollis, assembly GCA_002631895.1. Taxonomy (NCBI): domain Eukaryota; kingdom Metazoa; phylum Chordata; class Aves; order Psittaciformes; family Psittacidae; genus Agapornis; species Agapornis roseicollis. Next base: position 12,693 of record NDXB01011929.1, read on the forward strand.
ATGATGGTTCCTTAACTCAGATATATACGGAAATGGTAGAATTAGCACTTCTTTTCTTTTTGGGAAAGTAGTTTGGGGATATGTTACATTGTCCGACCGACTGAGTATTTTTTGGTTTGTATTTTGTAAGTAATAACGTTTTGCTTTAAAATGAATTCAATAATTCTGACCTCAAGTTCGAAATGAAAGCTCAGCTGGCTCCTGGCTGTACAGTGGTGACACACTTTTTGTAATATTCTTATTTCATTCTTCATTTATTTTCTTGTCATTGTGCAGCGCTAAGTTGGATACAAGCAGTGTTTGCAGAGAGGAGGGCCACTGCAACAGAATGGTCAGCTACATATGCCATCTGGAGGCAAAATCCAGGCCAGAAAGAGTCGTTATAAACCATGGGGTAATAGGAAAGAGGAGTATTAAGAAAATGGACAATGCATGAGGAAATGGTGAGATATGAGGGTGACAGTGAGTAGGAATGCAGGAGCTGGGTTTATGAGGCAATACTGCAGTTTTGTGTGCATATATATAGCACTGACAATTAAACATGATGTGTGTAGTGGTTTAATCCCAGCCAGCAACTAAGTACCATGCAGCTGCTCATTCACACCCTTCCTGCCCCTCTGATTGGATGGGAAAGAGACTCAGAAGCAGGTAAAACCCACAGGCTGAGATATGAACAGTTTAATAATTGAAATATAATAATAATATAAAAGTTATTAATAATAACAACAACAACCACCACCCACTGACTAATGCCCAGCCCTCAGCAGTGATTGGCTTCTCCTGGCCAACTCCCCCAAGTTTCTGTACCATGTGCTGGGGTATGGAATACCCCTTTAGTTAGGTTGGGTCAGGTGTCCTGTCTCTGCGCCCTCCTGGCTTCTTGTGCTCCTTGTCACTGGCAGAGCATAAAAGACTGAAAAGTCCTTGATCAGGATAAGATTAAAGCCATAACATAGTACTGTACCAGCTAGTAGGAAGAAAATTAACTCTATCCCAGCTGAAACCAGAAAGATGTGAAACAAGATGGCCTGGAGTCCTCAAAAGTTGACATGAGTTGTCCTCTGGTCATTCAATCAAATCACAAACCATGCTTCACAGTGATGGAGCCCAATTCAAAGGGTCTGTCTTGTCTTACGGTGTTCAGTTGCTGTCTCCACATTGCCGCCAGCACTGGGAGTAGGGGACACAGCAGCCTGCAAAAGAAAGGAGGGATGCAACATTAATTTTTGGGTTTCTCAAAGGAGCTTAAGGAAAATGAGGACTGATTTTTCCTTAAGCTTTTTTGAGAATCCTGCCACTTTCAGGCAGTTAAGTAAATTAGCAAGTTGAACAGATGTATACCTCTTAACTTGAAGAAAATGTGCATTCCCATATTCAAGTGGCACCTCTTTGGTGTGAAGTGTAAGGCCTTGGAAATGCATGAAGGAGCTCTTGAATTCTGTTTATCATCCTGTTTCCCTTCCCAGCCATGAACATGCCTCTTGTTTTGAATGAGAAGAGAATATTGGGATATATCACACAGGGCAAGAAAAAAAAGCTGCAAAAATATGATTCAGCTGCAGTTTTGCATCTTAATAGTATGCTTGGTAGTATTAAAAAAAAACCCTCTTTTTCTTCTTTATAGTTAGCTGTGATTACTACCCTCCTATCATATGAGCTAGCTTTTTTTCATATTCCAAATACCTCCTGTTTTCACTAAATAATATCATGTAATTAAAGCAAGTCATCAAGATCTAAAACCTGTGAAGCTGGAATTTGCTGCTTCATTGAAATTAAAATATTTGAGAGACTTCAGTCTCTCCCCAAACCCCCTGAGAACTAGGGAAAATAGCAAATCTGTCATTTTATTTTTACTTTGCTGTGGAAATTCTTGGTTTTCCATTTTGATGTGGTATTGAAAAATTTCATTTTGATACAGTGAGTCAGTCAGTCATTTCACACACTGCCTTCTGTATTCTTTTGTTGGATGAGTGCCCACTGCTTCAAATTAGGTGAGTTCACCCTTGTGAAGTTGCCGTATATCCTGCTGCAATATGACTTGACTTCTTGAAGCTGTGGATTGATGCCTTTTATTCTTTGATGAAAGAAATAAACAGTCTTAGTGCTGTAAGGACAGAATTATGGTACCATAGCAGTTACTCTGTGTCTCATATTTGTAGCTGGGCTGCTTGTTCCACTTTTGTGTGAAAGTGTAATTATTCGGTCATTTACACGCTTCTCTTTCCTGTTTCTGGTAAAAAGAAAAGTGGTACTTGAAGGAGGCAGATGCTTAAAAGGGAGGGAAATTCTAATAAACCAGCATCAAATTGTCACAGTCATTCTGAGTCTGGATGTTAGAGTCAACAAACTGTAGCACAGGGCAGCTCAGAAATAGACTTTTCCCATAGGTCAGCTTAGGGTAATGGAGTAGAGAACACTTCAAAATTGGTTGGTGTTGAAATGGTTATAGAAATGGCATTGTAGTGCTAACCCATGAAAGATGAGAACCTTCAACTACACAGATGGGCATATGGTCTGGTTCACACAAGCTGCACTCTTCTGGAGAGGAATGTTCTCTTTGTAAGTGGTAATTTGGAATAAGTTTGTAGAAACCACAGTGAGGAGAGTAGGTATGAATGAGATACTGATGCTGGCCTGGGGGATCTGATTTTGGGGGCTCTGCTCTTGTGGTCCGAAAGGAGTTATATTGCCGAGGAACACTGATGTTTCTTCTTGGTCCTCTTTTTCGCCTCTCTTGGTGCCATGGAAGGTGGTCAAGTTCCCAGGATCATTAGGGCATTTTGACTAAATAATTTGTCTTCTATTGCAAGGGTTTAGAACAATGATGCATCTTTGCGCTTTCCTGTTTCTTTCCTGTGTTTTACTGTGCTGCCGGACGATTTGGTGTTTTTTCTTGTGTTAAAGGTCTTGAGATTTGTTTGGCTCATAATGCTACAAACATGGAAATGAGGGGGCATATAGCAGATATTATTGTGTAGTGTTTGTGGCTAAAAGCTTGATATATTATTGCAGACAACTAAAATTGGTGATTAACATATATCCTTTCTGTTTTTTCTCAGGGACTGTTCATATTGTGGGTGTGCTTCTGGGGAATAATTTTTAGGAATGAAGTGAGCATGGAAGAGTGAACTACCAAGAGAGAGAGGAATTGGAAAGGGTCAAACATACATTAGAGCAGCATGTTTCCAATGTGAGAAAGGACCTGGAGGGACTGGAAACAGACTTGTGGGGCACTAGCATTTTGTACACCCAAGACCATGTAGGCATGTCTGACTGGGCTATTTAAGCATCCAGAGGAAAGAATAATAGTGGGAGGTATACAGAGACAAGGGAGTCAATTGGCATGTGAAATCCATGGGTAATTTACCAATATAAACAGCTAACTGTAGGAGGCCTTCTGTGACACAAACATTGACATTGGACATAAGATGAAACAGTAGCAATGACAACTGCCCAAAAAGCTGCCAGGCAGACTCGGCTCTTTTGTTACACCGCTGGTTGTGCAATAAAGCAATTGCAGATTTGTTAGCAGTTGGTGCAGGCAGCTGAGAATTTTTCTCTGAAATGCCTTATTCTGGAGCTGCTCCAGTGATAATGAGACGGGTTGCCCTGACCCACTGCAGTGATTATTATAGTCTGCTATTATTCTTCTACAAGTGTAAGGAAATACTACTTTCTCAGCCCCCTACATTTATTATTGACCCCACCACTGAATAATTCACTGTTGTTTTGTGCAGCTACTATGCATAGATTCAGGAAGCACCATCCCAGAACCTCAGTTTTATGTCTCAAAGCCTTTAAAGGTTAGAGTACTTTCAGAAGACAGATAGGCATGTAGATTATTGGAACCGTAGCACATTGTGGTAGTTTGGATACAGGTAAATACCTTTTTTAGCTGAAAAAGTTTTCTTAATTCTTTTTTTTTTTTTTTTTTTTGTTTTTTGTGAAATGGTTGGTTT
>NDXB01011929.1:25003-48570 GCA_002631895.1 Agapornis roseicollis
TTTCTTCTTTTTTTTTTTTTCTCTAAGGATTAGATAAAAGCTATTTTAGATCTTTTACTGTGATTACTTTTCTTGATTACTGTGGCTGAGATTGCAGTACATTGATACAGTAATCCCCCCATTCTATATTGTATTGTATAAAAACACAGGATATACTTTCAAAAATGAAACAACTGTAGCTGGTATTTTTATTCAACTTTATTAGCATTTAGTTTCCTAGCAATTGCATTAAAACATTTGTTCAATATTATGTCAGCCAAACTAGTTGGATTTCTTGTGTATAAGGAGGTGAAACCCAACTTAATTTCTACAGATAATCAACAATATGAAGATTGTGTTTATAACATAAGAATATTATATTCAATTTTAAATGTTTTTTGCTTGTTGCAGTTTTCTGTTCTACAAGATTCCAACTTCTAGCTCAAATGGCATTTTTTATTATGTTTGCAAACTACAAAAATAAAGCAGGAAAACTTTTATTTGTACACTTCTGAGTTAAGACTCATCTCTGTAGCAGAGCGATTTTATATCTCCCATTAAACATGCATTTAGAAACAGACATAAAGGGACTTATTCATACCTCAAAAGTGTATTTTCATGGTTTCAGCAGACTTCAGATGAGGCTCTAAATGTATTTTCCAAATCAGAGGAGATATAAATTGAATCCAGTTTAATCTGTGACTGCACTATAGACAAAAGCTTGTAGAAAAGACTGGATAAATACACATAAATCATCTTTGCCCCTGTAGAAATGCAAAGATTCAAAACTTTTTTCCACCATAAAATTGGATGCCCCTTTTTTCTCTCCTCTAGGCTGAAGTCATCACTCTGTTATGTGTCTTTAAAAACATGGTACCCTGAGAGTTTCTCTGCTCCCAGTGACTCTTGCTTCCCCCATCTTTGGGTGCACTGGAATTTGTCTCTTCTCCTCTGGGTTCTGACTTGACCAGTGTACTTTATCTTCTTGGTGGCTCATGGTGAATGTGGTGGTTCCTCAAAATAAAGGTGTCTGATGACAATCTGCCTCCTCCAGTGACTGTGTTCCCCCTAATGAGATGTGCCTTTGCTAAGTAACTCGTTTTAATTCCTCCTACAGCTTTTTTTCATAGCCTAACATCATGGAAGGAATAACATTAAAAAAAGAATTATGGCTAGTAATAACTATTGTGTTAATTAAAACTTGTTAGACTTACAGTTCTCTTTTGCTGTTGCAAAGTTGTCTGATGCCTCAGACAACTGAGGCATCAAGACCACTAAGTTATGAGTTACTCACTTCTACTTGTTTTGTCCATCTTGACTGCTGAGTCAAGATAAAGTTGATATGCATCCTGTAGTTTGGTATTACTGCAGTAGGAATACTATATTTCGTGGGCTATAATCCGCTTTGTCAGTAATCTTCAAGTTGTGAGCTAGCACTCCTGAATCTAGCAGTAATGTAGTGAATCCTCTTGTGGTTTCTATGAAGCAGTGTGGATAGGCTGTGTAACAGCAGACATTTTGTGAGCAATCCAGAGACCTTGGTGTAAGGCAACCTGCCTGAGAACAGAAACAGAGTTGAGATAAACTGAAGGCCGTGGATTAGGGAGTAAAAGAAACACCAGCTGTAAGAACTCAGAGGTAGGCGGAGGAAAGGGGGAGCTGGGAAGTTCTGGGTCGAGTTCCCAGGATGGTGTTTTCCAATCCTAGCATTGTTAAGGTTTAAGGTGCCCAATCAACAATTGCCAAATCACTGCAGCTGTGCTAAGAATCTCTATATAAGGTTGACACTCTGTCTAATAAATTGGCATTCGCTTGATCACATTGATCGTCTCAGCGTTGTCTGTGACTCCTGCATCAACAGAGCAGGACCAAGCAGTCATTCTTCTTGGAGCTGTTAGCTCTTTCTTGCCTGGTATGGCCTCTTGATAACATATATAGGTCTGAGGGTAGTCCACATAGTTCTTTCTTCTAGGGTATAGGCATTCTTCAGCTTGCTCAGCACTTAATACTTTGTACAAATTATGAAGTATAAAAGTGTAAGTAGGATTACAGCTATAGGATGCAGAGCCAAATTCAAAATTCCTGCAGCTGAAGGGGACCACACAACAGGGATTCACATCAAGAATGACACAATGTCTTTATTGCTGTTTGTGAGCAGTTTGTTTGCTATTGCAGTACACTGTAATCATTGCTTTTGTGGCTTGTTTTACAACCAACTAGACTTCAAATGTTACATCTGAATGCTTTATTATCTGCAAGAACCACACAAAAGCTGATCTAAAAGTTAATGGGATTAAAGTTAATTTAGTATATAGTTTCAGTGATTTTTAAAACTTGAGCATTACTTGTAAAGGTGTGTAATTGAAATCACACCCTTCAGTCAGTGCTATTGCATGCACACAAACCAGAACATTTAATGCAGCTTGTAGAGAATGATCGTTTATAGTGATTGCTTTATATTGGGTATACATGCAAACACAGCTGGATCTCACATAAACAGCTGCAGACTGATTAAAAAAGAAGAATTCCATATTCACATCTGGTCAAATTGTAATCTAATCAGTTGTCTGAAGATTGAAAACTGGCACTTTCACCTTTATATTGCGTATCCTGATTAACTGCTTTTTGCATCCATCTAGAGGGATGACTGGAACTTTCCATCTTATTCCATAGGTCATTGTCACTGATGCACAGCTGTTATTTCAGAATGATTAAATTTAATAGCCAAGCTTATAGCAAAGTAAACTCAGGTTATTATGTGAGTGTCTGAGCTACATTTGGGCATGAGTAATCCAAACGTTTGGTTTATAAAAAAGTCTTCGTAAAGATCACCTCAAGTAAGAGCCCTAAATTCTGAGTTACTTTTGACTATCTTATAGCACAGAGCTCTGATCCAGTATTTTTGTTTTGGCTTTGCTTAATGATGCTCAGCTTTGCCCTGCGTACAAATGCTGGAGTCCTGTTACATGTCATTGTCTGTCTGGCAGCTTGAAGTTTTTGCAGTCATTAAACAATGTTGCTAACATCGCAACTGTCATTATTTTTGTTTGATCCTCACTGGTTTGGGGTGCTATGGTGTATGATCTGCCACAGCTTGTCACATATTGGTTGCATTTAGACTGATTAAATTTGTAATTCCTTTGCCAACTATGTAGGACCAAATGACGCCATATTACTCACTGGTTCCCTTTCACTACTGCAGACTGCTTCCAGTTCTTTTGCTGTTGTTGCTCAATGGCTGTTGCTTCTAACAGAGGAGCTCACGCTGGGAAAAGCTATCCACCACTGCATTCATACCAAAATAACTTCTGAAACTATTTGGTGGGTGGTACCCGGTCACACCACCACTGCTCTGGTGTTCTCATACCTCTGATTGTTATTACCTTGTAGTGATGTGCCTGAGCATTGCAGCAGTTACTGCTTTGCTGAGAGATTGATAAAGAACCTGTCAATTTATATTTGCAACCATGAAGCTGGAATCTTTGGGTACTGAAAAGGGAGAGGGTCTGGTTTATGCAGTGGAAATGTTTACTGTGGTACACATTAAATAATTGTGTGCTGATTGTTTAATGTTTTCTCCCAGAGTGGGCTGCCTTTTTATTGTTTTAGGCTCTTCAAAGTGACTTTTCTTGTGAACAAATTCATTGAGATCCTCATTTTGTGCTCTGCGGACTATTTCTTGTGCTTCATTCTTCTGCTAAGCCCACACTACTCTACTGATACTCTTAAATATGCTGAGGTTGGTAATTATGCCTTTTACCCACTGTGCAATTTCTGAGTCACTATGTCAAGTCTCCTAGGAGCACCACATGCCCCTTTTTGTACTTTCCTTGTACTGACTGACTTTCCTTGGTTTTGTGATAATATGGTCTCTACTGCTTCTGGAGGGGTAATAAAGTGCAAATACCATGCATTGGCATGGTTGCCTATGACAGACATTTTTGAGTGCTGAAGAGGTCAGGTATTGTCCTATCTCCACTACCATTGCTGCACCTTCTTTAGCAACTCAGTTAAAGACTTAATCATGTCCATGCAGACATGGATATAAAATCCTGGGGAAAAATAAACAAACTCAGTAGAGATCTGACCTTGCACAGGCTTGTAGAGCAAGGAGCTTCCTATTAATTTTGCTAGCTGTTGATAGGATGATTAGTCTACTAAATATTTTTCTCTTCCCTGTACCACTTGACCTGTTCATCAATTCACTTAGAATTGTACTTTCAGAAGTATGGCTTACACTTGTTTAGTTAACTTTTCAGCTCAGAGACTGGCTGTACATTAATGCATCACCTGTTCATGAAATTACATGGATTTGATCAGCTTTTGATATTTTTTTTCCATGTTTGGATGATAGGAATATTGCATCAAGCTGGAGCATGCTGAAATCCTTGGGTAGTAGGTGTATGTAAAATGGTATTGCTGCCCTGTAAATGTAGGGAGGAATTCGTCCTAGCCTTTCCCTGATAATAAGATCACAAAGATAGCATATGCTAAGTCTGTTCTGCCAGGCTCTGGTGTTTCTGCTGTCACCAGTGTGGTTTATGGTATAACAGAGTTCATTGCTCAAAAATCTACTACCCAGTAAATCTTGCTGTCTGCTTTTATGATAACCCAGGTTGTAGCATCAGAAGTGCCTGATCTTCATGCAATTATTTGTTGCCCCACTAAGCTTTTGTTTGTGGTTTGGGGATATTTTTACTGCTTCTGTGGCTGATGGTCAGGACTCATAAACACTTCAACATGAATACTCCTTCAGTCTAATTTCTTTTGGGACCACAGCTGGAAAAAAGCCTCTACCCATTCATCTCTAAATGAACTTCTGAAGTTTTTAGGGTAGCACATTTATGTACCTGAGGAATGATTTCTAACAGCCAGTCTGTGAAGTTGTTCCCAACTCTACAAACATGGATTTGCCAAATTTAGTCATTAGTTGATGTTCTGGTAATGATGATATGTCAGGGATTTCTTCTGTTCTTTCTCCTGGGAGAGTCTTACCATTAAGCTGCACACAAAATGTTCCAGAACATCTCCAGGAGCAGATCTATGCTTCAGTTGGGTCAATCCAGTGTACCCAGGACAGGATTCAAGGTTAATTTTAAACACCAGAACATTGGGCTTCTTCTGTGGATGCTTTAAATGCAGGGATAGTAATGATGAGTAGCCTGGGTCCTATATTCTATAATTTTCAATCCAAACTGTAGGTTGCCTTCAACATCTTTCCAGTCTGAGTTGATGGGTTAGTTAGTTAGATTAGACCCAAGAAACTGAATTTTTTTGTCACTTCCTTGTCTGTTGGGTGCACATAGTGATGGTGGGCTTTACTCCTTGCTTCTACCTCTACCTCTTGCTAAGAAAAGTTTTCTTTCTAACACACTTCTATTTCATTGACCTTTTCCGTTTGTTTAGCTTCTGCCATCTACTCTGAGACTTTCCAAAGCAATTCCCTTCCTATTTCCATTAAACCACCAGAAATATATTCTTTCTCCCTGTGAAACACCCTTATTAGCAAGCACAGTTCCACAGCGTGTAGAATAAGCATTTCCAAGAGATATATTGAGGGCATGAATATGCACAAATGAATATTTTGCTTCACTGTCTGCATTTACAAGAAAAACAGGAAATGCATCAAACAGAGAAAAATGCTTGACATTAGTCCCTCTTCCAGAATCTTTACACTTAAAAATTCTTAAACATTTTCTTAAACATTTTCAATACCCTTACGAGTATTGAAAATGTTTGCCTTTTATAGAAATTTAACCAAGAATAGTTTCTTTATTTTTTTTCTTTTTTTTTTTTAACTGATGTGCTTAAAGAGTGTATATGTTACTGTGGTTGTCCTCTTCACTATGACTTCTGAGATGTGTCTTCTCTTTTGGCTTCTGCCATAGCACAGGGCAGAATCATGAGTACTGCTGCTTCTTGTTTCTGGAGCTCTGCTCTTGCAGTTTGAGAGCTTCCTGCAGGCAGTCCTATACTTCCTCAGCTGGTTTTTTCCCTCTCCATCCAGTTTGTACAAACTTTCATGAAACCAAAGGTTTAGAGCCATAATGGATGCCTTCTCCTCACTAGTATTATTACAAATACTGCCTTTTCCAGTTTTTAGCATTCGTTTACTCTCAGTGCTCTGATGTGGTATCATTTTATCAGTATTATATAGTCTACACATATATTTGATATATCAGTTTTATATGAGTTTTATAAGAGTTTTATATGCGTAACTGTTTTGCCCACTAGTGTTTCTAGCACCTCATTATTTTCTCTCCAGCTAGAGTATGACTTAAAGTCCCTTAATGTTCTGTCTTGGTTTTGGGCTAATAATGTGTTCAGTTGCCACCGTGTCCAGGGTTCCTAAAAAATCAAGGTGGTTTTTTCATCACCTTCTTTCAGCACATTTGATTATCAGTAATGATGATTATCAGTACTTGTAAAGTGGTGTTATTGGCTTGGTTTGTGCTGTTCATTCCAGCTTGTGAAGTTCTGCATGCTTGGTTTAGTGGATTACAATTAAGTTCCCCATGCCTTTTTCCCTTGTATCTTTTTTGTTGGTATTTTGTGTACTTGAATGTGTCAGCGAGATGGAGCCTGGCCTGTCCTTCAGGAGGTTCATGTTCAGGTAGAGGGCTTTGCAGGTCAGTCTCAGTTCTGAAGCTTTTATACATTTATGTAGCTCCAGCACACCCACAACAACTTTTATAGCAATGAATATATCTTAGTCTTCCCCTAAACACTGCCTGAGCATTGTGTCTCTTTTTCCAATCAGCCTAGTCTTTTATAAAGGACTATTTTAGCTCCCTTCAGTACTGCATGACTGTGTCTAAGCTTCAAATCACTCAGACTGCTCTGTCCTTTTATCTTCTTTTTGTACTCTGTTTAAGATTCTCTCATATCTTTAATATCCACGTGGGTCACAACATTCCTTGAACTATTTTTGTGTAGTTCCGTAATTAATCTTTTCTGTCAGAGGTAACAGAAAATAATTAAAAACATCAAGTGTCTCAGAAGCACTTGTTGTCAGAAATAAAGCTATTTTTATCTTGTCTCCCACAGCTTCTCAAAGTCAAACACCGCTTAATTCTTTTCCAGATGACCTTTATATTTTCAGAGACTGTTAGGTCTCAGGAGACTTCAGACTGCTTTCCCATCCCACTCATCTCTTGGTGCTTTAGCTTACTCAGACAGGATGTCGACTGCAGTGGTTGTGCCAGCTTGCCTGTGTGGTGGGTGGAGTGGAACAGGCCCTTTTTATCTCACTCTTGCCTGGATGTTAAAAATGGCTTGAGTGAATTGTGGACTGGAAGCTTTCCCCTCTGCTGTTCATGTGAATTACTCAGATGTAGGTGATGACAAGAATCAGGTGAGATGAGTCCCACTCAAGGTGTACTCCTGCGTTTGAGCAGCCTTTGATGGTGATGGTGGGGATTTGCTGCCTTCCTTCTGGCTGCCATGTCACAGGGCACCTACTGGGCAAGTGGCTTTTCAAAGCAGGGTGAGTCTGAGGAGAGGCTTAACTCAGGGCTTGCACATCTAGGCTCTCTGTACTTCAAAGGAGAGGTTTCCTACAGCGGGCACCTGACAGGATGAGATCAAAGGGGTTTTGGTTTCCTTCAATCACACTGCAGTCACTTTGCGTTTCTCTGCTGCATATCTATCTGTGATAATGCTCACTTATTCTTATGCATACAGTATGTGAAAGTACAAGCCTTCCCAGACTTTCATCTGCTATAAGATTCAAAATCAAAGTGCAAAAATAACTCTTATCTGCTTCCTTATCTTTTGGGGTTTTGTTTTCCTTTTGTTGATGTTTTTGGAGTACTTGCAGTGCATCTTGATGCCTGCAACTTAGCTTCATGCTTTCTGGTTACCTTCTCCTTTTCATTTTCATGGTTGCAAAGCTCCTGTGTTTTGCCTGTGATGGGAAGAAACTGTTTCAGCTGTGCCTTCAGACAAGTATTTAATGCCATCTTTGGTGCTTTTTCTGTAGAGGTGAGTATGATACCAGAGGCATTGTGCTGGAGTTCATACACTGCTCTACAACATAAGGTACCTGGTTTATTTTTTCTTCTTCTATGCATGATCTCTGTTCCCAGTCCTTAAAATAGCAATCATACTGCTTCCTGCCTTGCATATGACAGGCATATATTCATTTACATTCATGATGCACCAGCATGTTAAAATGAAAGCACAGTGTGAAGGGCAGTGTCTAAATAGTGTTGAGAAAGGAACTGGAACAAAACTGTAGTTTTCTATACTTAAAGCTATAACTATAGCACATTTTATATTAAGTGGTTATAGACTGAAAAATGTTCACTTAGCATTCCGTGTACAATTTCAGACCTAATTCTGGTCCCAGGTTGATGAGATTGGTCAAAAATACCAATTGATCATCTGTGGTAAAAGACTCTAAAAAATAAAACTTGAAAAATACATCTTTGGGAAGGAATTAGAGAAGATAAATTAAATTACTACTTGACTATGTGACTAACACACTATCTGTAGGAAAGTCCTGTGCTTTTTGCATGAAGCTATTACCTTCAAGTTTTGAAATATGGGAAAAACCTGAGCAATTTACAACTGTTACTCAGTATTAAGAATATAATCTGTTTATGAAAACAAACATTTGCCCAAAGATTGTGTGGGTAGAACCTACTTGACTTTGGATCTAGGAGTGAAATATTACATAAAATGTAACATCCTTTGTTGTAGTTTTTGATTACAATATTGCTTTTGATGATATGGGAGAAAACACTTATATTTTTCCCTTCTTGGTACAGGGACATTCTGACTCATCAGATACTAGACTTTCTCATGTCATTCCAATAGCTATTATGTCCTGGGTTCAGCAGTAGCAGTCATTTTTCTCCTTCTTAGTAGAAGCTGTGTTGCAGTGTTGTGTTTTTGACTTTCAGCCTGGGAACAGCGCTGATAACACCGGTGGTTTTAGTTGTTGCTCAGTAATGTTTAGTCTGACCAAGGACTAAATGCTCATGCTCTGCTAGGGAGGTGAGGAAGCTGGGAGGAAGCAGAGACAGGACACCTGACCCAAACTGGCCGAAGAAGTGTTTCATACCAGAGCATGTTATGCCCAGTATATAAACTGGGGAGAGTTACCTGGAAGGGCCAGATCACTGCTTGGTCAGGCTGGGTATTGGTCAGCGGGTGGTGAGCGACCGTATTCTCTTCCATTGTTATTTCCCTTATTTTTATTATTATTGGTAGTAGCCGCAGTGGTTTGTGTTATACCTTAGCTACTGGACTGTTCTTATCTCAACCTGTGGGAGTTACATTCTTTTGATTCTCCTCCCTATCCCTTGGGGAGCTGGTGGGAGGAAGGGATGGGGAGTGAGCCAGTGAGCTGCATGGCTGACTGGGCTTAAACCACAACACTGTATCCATTTCAGAGGGGCATTTGATGTAGGACTGAATTATGACTTTCTGTTGGAGGTACATCGGCCTAAGATCTCATTGCCTATAGTGGGAGTTTGGGCATCTAGTTCACATATGGACAGCAAAATATAAGGTGTCTTCTGCTCAAAATGAGGGCCACCCTAGGAGTGGGATTCATTTACCTGAATATAGGTATAGGTACAAAGTATCATTTGACACATTCTGTCATATACCAGGTGTTCCTGTGGAGCTGTGAGATGTGACAGCATTTATGGGAGACTCACAGCTTTCTGAAACTGGCTGGAATTCAGGCCAGAATACTCTGAAGTCTCTAAAACTGCATTAGACACCTAATTCTAAGCAAATTAATTCTGTCCTAGATTTATATAGACTCTCTGCTCTGTCACTGGCTTTTTCCAGCTTTATTTCTATGTGGTTTTGAACTATTTCATTAATCTATGTCCACAGAGCCTGAGGACTTTGATGCACTATTTCCTATGTTTAGTTGTTTCTTTTAATGGAAATGATACAATTCCACTTCATGCACACTCCATAAGGCTTCTTCTTGCCTGCTTTCATCTGTCTGTAGCATGTGTCTTGTTTTAACTGGGTAGGCAGGTTTTGTCTGTCATTAGTAAAGAGAGATGGACTCCCAAAGAGAAACTTACCCTGCATATCTTAGGTATCTTTTCATTTTCTGTAGAGGCAAATGAGATGACTTGCTTAGAAAATAAAGTTGAGTGAAATAATCTCACATTGCTACATTTCATACTTTTTCATTGCAGAGAGGGAGTAAGCAGTACCTCCTTATCTGTGCAGAGGGATAACCTGTGGAATACCCTTCCTCCTTTCTTCATGGTAGAATCAAAACTTATGAAAAAGCTGGAAGATCTCCCTCCATTGATAGGAATAGGGACATCTGAGATTTATGGGGCAAGTCCTCCACAGTCCTTGCTCTTCAAGTGGGCAGCATACTTGGAAGAGCAGATGACAGAGAAGAAACTGTGTGCTTGAGGTTGTGCATAGAAGCATGGTGATATCTTTACATTTTAGACAGGAAATCTGGAGATGAGTCAGGTCCAAGAGAGGAAGAATATATGGCACCTTTATGAGGGAAAATTTGGGTGTGCAGTGGGTTGCAAATGGTTGCACATATGTTCCCAATGGTACTTTTACCATCATATTTGAAGACTTGGGTGTCATTTTGTCATGATATGTAATGGCTTTTATTCTTTCATCAGGCTAATGGAACTTCAATGTGAAGCAAAAATTAAGTCTGTGCTTAGGTCAGATCTCATTTTTGATGTTGGAATTTGAAATAATTTCTATATTTAGTTTCTCATTAGCATTAAAACCCATTGTATTAATATATACAGATGATAGGACTGCATCGCATTTATGTGAACTACTGATGTGCTATAAACGAGGGCATGTACATTGAAATTTGCAACTGAGAGCTTGATTTAGGTACAAGTACATAATGTGCACTGTGATTCACAGTCTCCAGGATTGTTCTGTTTGGGTTTTTGTTACCACTCTGAAAGAGCATGATTCTAGTCTCCTCTAGAGCCAATGTCAGATCTGCACATATGTTTTATATATCCCATGATGACTCAAAGGCAGCATCTTTCTTTATGGGGGCTGCTGAGCTGAGCCTTCATTGTTGATCTTAACTTTAGTTGTCCTTCACTTCCAATTGCTTTTCTCCAAGAACACTAGAATTGTAGAATTCATTATTTTTTCCGGGGTAATTAACAGTGTCTGTGTAAAAAAAAATTGTTAATAATTTTAACTTCATAATGTTCTTAGTAATGCTGGCAACTGGAAATCATTGTGGTTAAAAGCTTGAATGGTGAGAGTGTATGAAAAGAAAACTGTGAACAGCATCTATCAATAAATTGGTGACAAAATTTGCCAACATACCAACCACATGAGGTGGAGTTATAAGGCTTTCTGTATCCTTCCAGGGAAGGCTAAAAATGTGTGTGACATTTTGATTAATAATCTGTCATATATATTCATCACACCTGTGACTTTGTATGGCAAGAATATAGGTTCGTGTCATCATAACACATATGAACAAACATTAACTGATAAGTCTCAAAATACAGATGTAAACTGGGAATTAGTTATTAGGTAGGCTTCTTTCTAATGAATAGATCTCATATATTTTACCATTTTATCAATGACCTGGAAAAAGGCATGAGAATTTCTACTAAAGCGTAGATGACAAAAAGATGGGATCTTGATACACAGAGAAGTCAAAATTCTTTGATAAGCTAGGTGCAAAGAAAAAGTATGGTTTAGATGGTGAAGGGCTTTAGAGACAGGGTAGTTGAGATGAGCATACACTCACAGAGTGATGCTGTGGCTACATAAGCAGAAATAATGTATTAGATTGTCTTTGGTTTTACTGCTGGCAAGACTACCACTGGCATATTACATCCAATTCTGCTTCTACAGTGTAAGACAGATGATGACAAATTGGAAGAAAATCAAAGGAGAGCAGTAAGAATGGTTGGTGAGCTTGAAGACAATGCCTGAATATAATGTAAGGCTCCAGGAACTTAATCTAGTTAGCTTTCAAAGGGAATATCAGGAGGCTGTTTCAACTGACTGTAAGATCATGGGAAAGAAATTTGGTAGAAAAGATCTTACAGTAACAGATAAAATTATACCAAGACAAGTGGCTGAAATCTGGTGCTAGAGGTAAATAGCAAATTTTAATAAAACAAATTAAACTGAATTACTGGAATAATTTTTCAGGAGCTATGGTAAGTTGTTTTTCACCAGACTTATTAAAATCCATATTGGTAGTTTTTCAGTGTGTTCTGGTGCAAAGAGAAATAATTTCAAGGGTGGTTTTTTGTCTTGTATTGAGAGATCTGGGCAGTTCTTAAGAATAGACCTTCCTCCTTTATATATCTGTGAAACAACAGATAAAGTGATATTCCTATAACGAAAATGTACTTTCAAACATATTTAGTTATAATTATTTTTATAAATACAGGAAGTATGTCTGAACTCAAAAGGTAATAAGGGTACCTAGCTAAAAATTTGTTCAGTGCCTGGAATAGTATCTTATGGAAAACTGAGATGCTGTTTTCTTTGGCTGACCAGTGATTTCTAGTTGATACGTGGTATTAATATGGTATTAAAGAAAATTTTATTTAGGAGTTGTAAACTGCTGATAAATGACTAAGGCTGAGCCCTCAAATGTTCATGTGTATGTTGTTACTATGTGACATGAAGTCAGCACTTGAGAGTAATTATGTTACTTAAAATGGAATTTCAGGTGCATTAATTGCAGTCTTTCTTTTCAACAGGCCCATGCTAAAGTCTGGCATCTCTACAATGACCATTTTCGTCCAACTCAAAGAGGAAAAGTGTCTATTTCCCTTAGCTCCCACTGGATAAAACCTCAACGTATGACTGAAAAAAACATAAAAGAATGTCAAAAATCCCTCGATTTTGTGCTCGGCTGGTTTGCCAAGCCCATATTTATTGATGGTGACTATCCAGAGAGCATGAGGAGCAACCTCTCATCTCTGTTGCCTGAATTCAGCGAGGTTGAGAAGAAGTATGTCAAGGGAACAGCAGACTTTTTTGCTCTTTCATTTGGAGCAACCCTGAGTTTCCAGCTATTGGACTCCCACATGAAATTCCAGCAGTTGGAATCAATAAGCCTGAGGCAGCTCCTTTACTGGATAAGCAGTGAATATAACAACCCCGAAATATTCATTGTGGAGAACAGTTGGTTCGTTTCTGGTAGCACCAAGAGAGATGATGCCAAGTATATTTACTATCTCAAAAAGTTCATTATGGAAACTTTAAAAGGTAGGGACTGAGGTTGTATTAATATGTGCTTGACAAACTCATAATGCAAAATAATCTACAGAGACATGTTGAAGAACCAGACTTAAAACTAATTTTAGTCTTTAACATTCATCTTGGCACTTGTGAAATGAGACTCCAAATCCCTTTTCTGGGTTTATTATTTTCAGCTTTTGAAGACCCTTAATATCTGCAGATAGCATTTGGTGAGCTTGATGCTGCTGTCTTTGAAGTCAGTGGGAAAATTTCTGCTGTCTTTGGTGAGAGGAAGTGCAAAATATGAACTACACTCTCAGTGGAGTTATGGAAATTTACTGTGCTATGTAATAGTAGTTGTTTTCTATAATTTAGATGTATGAACATATGTACGAAACCGAAGACTGTATACGTGGGAAGGTAAATACTGTGTAATAGGAGTTCCTCTGAAAAAAACAGAAGGCTGAAAGGATACATTTTTAAATGAAAAATTAGAACCTTTTCATCCTGCATCTCAGTGTTGCCCTTGTACAGATTTTACATGGGTACAGCTCTGGACACTAGTGACAAAAATCTGAATTTTACGTCAGTTTAAGAACTGAATATTTGAGGTTATGTAATCTAAATTATTTAAATTGTTAACCTGTTATTTTTTTTCAAAGGGTAAGAGAAATGTACTACCTTGTATGAGAGTTATTTTCTGTTTTCTCATTTTCTTGTGGCAAAACAGATTTTTTCAATCCTAGTAGTCACCTGTAAGTTGTGGGGTTAACATTTCCACTTTCATTGTGGTTTAGTTTCTTAATTTACAATTTAGTAATGTATTTTCTTGTCTACAGTTTACTGTCTGGTTTAAAAACCTGTATTATTGTAGCTGCTAGCTCAGATGAGATAGCCATTGTTACATTGCCGTTTTTATACAGGGGATAAGCAAAAATGGCTCTCATTTTATTCTCAACACTCATGAAGAGGATTCCCACATCTGTTTCATCTTCTATTCCAGAAACCTAATTATTGCAAATACATTAAATTCCCATCCAGAATGGAAACAATGAAATGCAAAACAGTTGCTAACACTTGTAAGTATAGTATTACTAGTTTGCATGAAGTCAGATGAAGGGCTCATTTTCACAGAGGAGTCATATTCCTGTCGCCCATGTTTCTGCTTAGTTTATAAATTGTTGGACATATAGATGTTCCTTTTAATCACAGCTGGCTAGAAATACTCTCAATTTACAGTGTTTCTTTCCTTTTAATGTGCCATTCAGTAAATAATAGTAATAACAGCAACAACAATATAGTTATTAATATGTAATAGCTAATATGACAAGTTTTGTCATATTAACTTAATACCAGCACTTGGCTAAACTTTTTACAGAATAAAAAGGAAACAGCAGAGGCAGCCTGAATCGGCAGAAGGGAAATTATTGTGATTAAATCTTCTGCTGCTAGAATGTGCAAAATTCAATACAAATACCAAAGTTTCCTATGCATTACCTGGGGGAATTTAGTTGAGGAAGATCCACAAAAGGCATCATGTTGGCTGTGAGCAGTCTTGTTGGACAACATTAAAGGCCAAAGACAAAGGCACCTGTTGTCTCTCTCAAAGACTTAGGATACATCTCTCCAGTGCAATAAAACACTCTAATGTAGAGATTCATGAGCTATTTACCATGAGATTCACTCCAACAGTGTAAGGACAGTAAAATGACACTGGAGCTATAGCAGTTAGAAACAAGGATAATTAATTTAGACCCAGGTTCAGACAAAACTACTTATGTCTATTTCTATGTTAAGAAGTAAGTGCAACCCTATTGGACTAAGCCTGTTGACTAAAAAGAGCTGGTGTGGAGGGTCTGGTGTCCACACTGTGTGCATTCCTGAAGACTGTTCCTAGATTAATTTCACCTGCAAGGAACTGGGATCATACATCCTGAGACCATTATGTGATATAAAACTGAAGTGTGATAAGGGAGATTTGCTCAGTATGCTCCTGATGTCAGTTGAAGTGATGATGTCCATTCTCACACTGCATGCTGTAGACAAGCTGTGTGGCTCTGGGAAAGGGTCTTTTTATTTGAGATTCGCAGCCTTAAATTCTTTTACTGTTTACAATTTTTTATATTTGTTTATTTAGTCCCAGATATCATTTTGGGTTGAATAGAGTAATTACAGCTGTAATATAATGTAGTTAAATATTAATTAGAGTTACAATACAATAGAATCATAGAATAGTTAGGGTTGGAAAGGACCTTAAGATCATCTAGTTCCACCCCCCCTGCCACAGGCAGGGACACCTCACACTAAACCATGTCACCCAAAGCTCTGTCCAACCTGGCCTTGAACACCACCAGGGATGGAGCATTTGCAGCTTCCCTGGGCAACCCATTCCACTGCCTCAACACCCTTACAGGAAAGAATTTCTTCCTTTTATCCAGTCTAAACTTCCCCTGTTTAAGTTTTAAACCATCACCCATTGTCCTATCACTACAGTCCCTAATGAAGAGACCCTCTCCAGCATCCCTATAGGCCCCCTTCAGATACTGGAAGGCTGCTATGAGGTCTCCACACAGCCTTCTCTTGTCCAGGCTGAACAGTCCCAACTTCCTCAGCCTGTCTTCATACAGGAGATGCTCCAGTCCCCTGATCATCCTCGTGGCCCTCCTCTGGACTTGTTCCAGCAGTTCCATGTCCTTCTTATGTTGAGAACACCAGAACTGCACACAATACTCCAGGTGAGGTCTCATGAAAGCAGAGTAGAGGGGCAGGATCACCTCCTTCAACCTGCTGGTCACGCTGCTTTTGGTGCAGCCCAGGATATGGTTGGCTTTCTGGGCTGTAAGTGCACACTGTCGGCTCATGTTCATTTTCTCATCGATCAGAAGTTGCTCATTTGATGGAGATTGGTGGGTATCTAACCACTTACTCTAGGATGATATTCATTTCCCTGCTCTGTCTCTGGTGCAACAAATAAATAGGTTGTTCCTTGTAAAGTGGAGGATGTTGACCAGGAGAAATCTTTGCTGTGTTGACTAGCCAAGGGATTAGGTCATTTTCTAGGGAGTTAACAGGTCTGAATTCAGTCTCAAGAAGAACGGGAACTGACAGACCCCTGACAGATTGTGACTGAGCTGTTCCTGGGCATGTCCAAAGGCAAAATGTAGATCCCAGCGCACCTTCTGCATAGAAACAGTGGGTGAGGGCTTCTCACACTTCACCTTCATGCCTTGTGGTTGAACAGCAGCTGAACAGAGGGTTTTAAGGATCTGCATTTATGCTTATGGTTCTGCCATATTCTCTTGTACTGTTTCTATCCTAGTGAGCTACACAGTGTTTGCTGAGCTGCTGTTTAATTTTTAACCCAGTTCTGGCCTGCTTAGTTGGAATACTTCGTATGATGTGGGGGATTGCTCAGGTCAAGAGTTACTTTCAGTAGGTAGTATGTTCAAGGCCACTCAGTGGTTTCAGAAGGACAGTTTAGGTTTCAATCAGCTAATGTTGCACACCGCAGACATAAAAAAGAGCAGAAAGAGAAAAAGGGAAAAGAAAGAGAAAAAAAGACAATAATTTTCATTGTGGTTTGGTGGTGGTTTTTTTTTGTTTTCCCTTTTGACATACTGGTTTAGAAACTTCCAGACTTGTTCAAACTTACAAAAAATTTTCATGTTGCTTCTTTCATAGGTGACACTTACAAGTTAATACATTTTTAAAGAAGGCTTTGAGGAGAATTTTTATGAGGCACTCAGGAAGTGTGGGAGTGCTGCATGATGATTTACAGAAGGGGTGAGATGCTTTTCAAAGAGAAAGGCTCACTGAGACCAGTTCACAAAGTGGACCTGTATTGTCTCTTACTCTGCTGGTATGGCAGATGTCATCATGGATGCATGCAGAGGTTAGAAAAGTATTGGCATCTTCCAAACATAAAAGAATGATGCCTTTAGGAGGAGAAATACTCCATTTCCTTAAGACATTTTCTCATGATGTGCAATAAGGACTGGGCCGAACTTACTGCTTACTTAACTGCAGTTCATTTAATTGATTCAAACAGGGTTGCAATCAAGAAATCATGTGGTCCTTCATAACAGATTGTGATGAGGTACATTAATAAAAGCCAGGAAATTAGTATCTTGATATTCTGGTTGCCTGAAAAATAGCTCTTTCAATGTCACTAGGCTGGCAAGTATGTTAAGCGAGTACCCAGTTTGGGTTGACAGACAATGGTGAGTAATAAAGAAAAACTCTACTGGCTACAGAGCCAAACTGGAGTTCAAAAGAACATTTAAGATTACACTTAAATGCATTGCTGAATTAGGGTGGATCTAATTATGTAATTAAAATAAGCACACTCCTTTGTGTTTTCCTGAAGCTGAACTTTGCTCAGGCATTTTGGATTTTGCTGAATCTCAGTGTTTAATACAACTAAAAGCGAGTATCATTTGAATCTTAAAACTGTAATGTTGGCTAAACTAACAGATGCCAGTAGACCCTGATATTAACTTTCAATATGTGTAGTGATTCTTAAAAGTCAAACAATTGACCTAGAATAAACATGTATTTTTAGAAACCCTTAAATATTTAAGCTGGAAAATACTATGCCATAAAAGATGTAAAGAGACAGAATTACTAAACATCTCTGCATTATCACTTCTACTTAAAATCTATGCTAATAAATATTCATCAGCACACCAGAAGTGTTGTCAGGGTTTTCTCAGTATGTATTAGTAGTGGAAGGGGGAAGGAAAAAGAGTGTAACTTCTTTTTGCATACAGGATAGTGCTGCGTTAATGGCACTTTGACTACCCCAGTGTGACCTGCAGTGTGTGTAGCAGAGTGCAGTGCAGTGCATTTTTGGCTCAGTTGCTGCAGTCAGTTCACGTGTAGCATGCTCTGCTCCGAGGCTGAGGTTTGGCATGCCTAATTAGCAGCACTGCCTCAGAACACTGGTGCACTGCTTCTCTTTTTAAATCTAGCTTGTTTAAAGCCAAGCCAGGTACCTCAGCTGCCTTGTACAGTGCACCCATGACCTGGCAGCTACCTGGATGCAGTTGAAAATCTTCCCCTAAACAGGCTTTGAGGCAGGCCCTGAGATACTTATCTGACCTATTGCATTGTTCTTACACCTGAACGCTGCAAACATTGCTGATACAGTGTAATCTACGGGGGAAAAATGAGCACTGGGATAAGTTTGGTTTTGTTCTTTCCTCAGCCATCCGCTACGACGGAGTTAATGTGTTTGGCTACACGGTCTGGTCCCTCCTGGATGGCTTTGAATGGCACAGGGGATACAGCATTCGACGTGGTTTGTTTTATGTTGATTTTCAAAGCCATGACAAGAAGTTGATGCCCAAATCTTCTGTCTTGTTCTATCAAAAGCTGATAGAAAAAAATGGCTTCCCACCTTTGCCTGAAAACCAGCCCATAGAAAGTATTTTTCCCTGTGGCTTTGCTTGGGGAATTGTTGACAACTACATTCAGGTGAGTCTGATGATAAGTCCAACATGCTGCCCAGCCAGATCAGTGCATCATATTGATAAATTTGCTGGATAGAGTGTCTTTGCTGATATATTATTACCACACTGCTGCAAGGAGATGGTACAAGGCTTTTGTGCCAAACACTGTGCAATTCAGTCTTTACTAGACTTTCTGTGTGTGACCAATGAGATCCAGTCAGACTGAAAAATGTGTGGAAATTGTAACGGGTCTGATGCTCATCTTCCCTAGGTGTGTTATGTGATCAGTTACTGGAAGTCAGTCCTGTTCAAATGAAAGTTCATTAGGTCTTCCAAAGTGCATTTCCAAGTTTATGAAATAGGAACTATTACTGCTTTTTCATGTCCATAATTTTAATGGTAACGTATTTGCCTGCTGCAATAATGCATGTTTTAGAAAATGTCCTGAAAGCTCTTAAAACTCCAGTGGCATGCTTCTGCATCTTATGCATACATATACTGGTACCATTGTTAGAGCGATTTTATATATAAAGAAAAGTAAACAGTATTAGGTTTAGATGAAATTTCTGTATTCCTTCTTTGTCATTTTGTGTTGTACTGTGTCTGACAGAGGCCTGTGGGCCCCTGGGTAGCACCTAGCTAGATTACGGATCCAATTCGTAGCTGTCACTCTTTATTTCAACCAAATCTGATACTTTGGGAGAATCTTCAAATTTTAAAACTTCATCGTATGAGTAAAAGTAGTGGATTTGTTGCGGTCTCTTTAACCGTTTGGCTCTGTAATTCTCAGATGCTGTTTTGGCTTGCAGGCCTTCTCTAACCACAGTAAAGAGGTGTAGTTAAATTCAACACAGAGGCTTGATCCAAGAACAGAATTTTTAATTTAGATTTTCCACAAACACAGAATCTTTCTTAAGGCTAGAGTGCAGGGGCCGTGTTTGTTCCTTCTCATTCTGAAAGTGAGATCTGACTTTGCTCTCTTGAAAAATACTTCAGCCTCCTTACTTGGTACACCAATTTCCAAGAAAATTCAGCAGTCATTATCCTTGTAGCTCCCAGACAGATTAGGGATTAGAAATGGAATTGCTGCTTTAGGGATCAATAACAACTATAAAGTTGTGGAGTCAGTCAGCCTAAAACAGTTAAAAATATCCCTCCCATCCCCAAAACTTCAGAGCTGAATATTTTAATTTCAAAAGGCCGTTCCAGCATTTTGTGCTGTAAGGCTTAGGTAGTGTGATTTGTAGATGCATCATACTGGAAAAACTCTTTTGACAGCATTCCCACAGTATTAGTGGCAATGCATGCTTTAGTAATCTACAAGGGACAATTCTCCAGAAAAGCAATTTCCCTCAGACATGCTGGTTTTTATTACTTTCTTCTATAATCACAGTACTGACCTCTCTGGAGAAAACAGCAACTGATTTTCAGCAGCTTCTTTATACAGTCTGCAAAGCCTCAGCTACAAGTTGAACACTGGTTGTAGGCTGACACCTGCTTTTCAAACAGAGGGCAGGACAAGAAAATCTGAACTCAGGGGGAGACTGTGCACCAAAGGGTGGGGGAAGGAAAAAGGGACAAATAAGCATCTGTGGTACCAGTAACTTGTAGTTTGGATCTTTCCTGTAGGAGTTAATCTAGAGTATGAATTAGGAGATTTTACACTGTGTGTTACATTAAGTAGTTCACTTTTTCATTCTCTAGTCCTTATGCTGTTTGTGATATTCATTAAAAAGTGAAAGTACAATTTGTGGGACCCTGAAAAGCTCATCTTCTACTTTGTCAGTATGTCATACAAGCAATTCTGACATGAAGCCCTAAGGGCTCACGGGAAATGCATTTACTGTTGGAGTGACATATTGGGTTTACTTGGACGCCTGAAAACAAATTGTTCAGACATAACAGCCTGCCGAAATAACTTGGAAATGAGTTCAATATGAGTTAAATAAGAAAGGATGTCTGTAGCAAGAAGGAAAAATTTTACTTGTTAACTGAATTTGTGCTAAAAATCAAGTGCAGAGCATTACTCATCTTTCATCATAGAAACACAGAAATGATGTTGCATTAATTACTTCTTTTACTGTGTTCAGGGAGTGGTCTTGAAACTGAATCTACTGGGTAATTTACAACAGACAGGCTCTCTGTAGGCCCTTTTTACTCTTGAAAGAAAAACATTTTAAAAATTACTGTAGTCTTTGCAGAAGCTCTTCTCTGGAGATCTGTAACAGGCTTAGTGCCTTATCGCTCAGCAATCCCTTGTTTCCTGTACAGACTGAAGCAATCTGGAGAAGATATAAACATGGTGACAATCAGGATGAGCTTGTTCAGAAGTAGGGTGAAAATTATATATAGATTTGGTACTTTTCTGATGTCACATGTTAACAGAAAGTTAATTCATTCACATGAGCCTGATGCTATCAGAGGTGCCAGAGGTACTAGATGCAATGTTTTGGCTTCAGATATTTAGCTACATTGTGCCTGACAGTTATGATGTTCCCACCTATCTAGAGCAAACAGATTGAATCTGGTATGTTTTTTATTCTACCTAGGTAGACACGACACCATCCCAGTTTCTTGACTCTAATGTTTATGTGTGGGATGTTCACCAGACGAAGAAGCTCATTAAACTGGATGGAGTTTTCACCTCGAAGCGC
Source organism: Agapornis roseicollis (assembly GCA_002631895.1). Taxonomy (NCBI): domain Eukaryota; kingdom Metazoa; phylum Chordata; class Aves; order Psittaciformes; family Psittacidae; genus Agapornis; species Agapornis roseicollis. Next base: position 46,281 of record NDXB01011929.1, read on the forward strand.
AAGCGTCACTGTGTTGACTTTGCTGCTATCAGGCTCCAGGTCTCTCTTCTGCAAGAAATGCATGTCACGCACTTCCATTTTTCACTGAAATGGTCTTTAATCCTTCCTTTAGGTAACCTTTCACTAATCAACCACACACTTGTACATTATTATCAGTGTTTTGCTACTGAACTTCTCAGAGTTAACATAACTCCTGTTGTTGCTTTATGGCAACCCATGGCTGGGAATCAAGAGATTCCAGTCTCCCTTGCCAAATATGGAGCTTGGGAAAACACGGAAACCATTCAGGCTTTTGTTGAGTATGCCAAATTCTGCTTTACGAGTCTTGGGGACCATGTCAAATTTTGGATCACAATGAATGAACCACCTGTGAAAAACTTAACATACACTGCAGGGCACAACCTCTTGAAAGCCCATGCAAAAGCATGGCATCTTTATGACAAAGAATTCAGGAGATCTCAGAAAGGCAAAATATCAATAGCTCTGCAAGCTGACTGGGTAGAACCAGCTTGTCCCTTTTCCAGGAATGACCAAGAAGTTGCTGACAGAATTTTAGAGTTCGACATTGGCTGGCTTGCAGAGCCCATCTTTGGGAATGGTGACTACCCGCAGGTGATGAGAGCGTGGCTTCACCGAAGAAACGGTGTTGACCTGTATAATTTCCACTTGCCTTATTTCTCAGAAGATGAAAAGAAGTTAATCAAGGGCTCATTTGATTTTTTTGCATTGAGTCACTATACTACTACTCTTGTGGGCTGGGAGAAAGAAGATGCAGTAAAATATGACCACTATCTTGAAGTTCAAATGATCAATGACATCACATGGCTGCACTCCCCCAGCAGAGCTGCAGTAGTGCCCTGGGGACTGCGTAAATTGCTCAAGTGGGTTAAATCAAAGTACGGTGATGTCCCAACTTATGTTCTGGCTAATGGAATTGACGATGACCAGAATATGGTGCATGATAAGCTCAGAGTATATTATATACAGAATTACATCAATGAAGCTTTAAAAGGTAAGAAATCAGTAGTGGTGGCTTATATGTCACAAACTCCAGTATTAGTATACACTTTGTAATAAAGTATGTTTAACTTTTAAAAAAAGAAATCTTATGTAGAATACTCTATAAATGAGATGTTATTAAGCATAACAGGTTTTCATTTGACTTAACGTTTGGTGTTGCTATACATCAGGAAGACTGACTTTGCTCATACTCAGCATAAGTCAGCAGTAGAAATTTTTGTGGATTCCAGAAATTTAATATTATGTTATGTGTGTAGCTCCACATGTATTTAGGCAGATTTTCTTCTTATTGCACTTCTACTGTTGTTTTGCTTTGTTGCTTCTCCATGCTGATGTGCCTCAGGGCTGGGTTTGAGTTCTGTTCCTCAGCTGTCTCTGTGACTTACCCAACAGTGATCTTATCCAATAGTGATCTTCATAATTCAGCTATCTACCTCATTATGCCATTTCCTGCTATTCAGAACCCAAACCAGACTTTGTCTCAAAGATTCATACATTATAAGGCAAAAAAGAAGCTTTTAGAGTCATCCTGTCATACAACACACACTGGTTTTCAAGAAAAGCACTAGACCCAGATGAAATTATTTTTACTGACGTAGAATCTTCTACACCTCACTGTAAGCTGCTGCAATGTGCAGTTACTGCTTTTATATATGTGTATGCATAGATGCATATAAATCTCACTTATAGTATCTCTTTAGCTTTAGTTTTAAGACATTTTGTTGTGCATTTCCATGTATCTTACTTATGCTGATATTCACAAACAAAAACCAAGCTATCTTTCACATCTTTGGTAACACAGTGTCCTGGGTTCAGCAGTTGCAGTCAGTTTTTCTTCTCTTTAGTAGCTGGTGTTTTGACTTAACCCGGGAACAAGGCTGATAAGGCCAATGTTTTTGGTTTTTGCTGAGCGATGTTTGCCCTGACCACGGACTTTGTGAGCCTCATGCTCTGCCGGAGAGGAGGGGGGGCTGGGAGGAAGGAGGGACAGAACCCAAACTGACCAAAGAGGTATTCCATACCATAGCACAACATGCCCGGGTGGTAACTGGGAGTCACCCGGAAGGAGAGGGAACTTCCCGGTCGGGCTCGTTTTCGGCGGGTGGTATCGTATCCTCTTCCCTTGTTTTCCTTGTCGTTATTATTATTGGTGATAGCGATAGTGATTTGTGTTATACCTTAGTTACTGGATTGTTGTTATCTGAACCCGTGGAAGTCGCTTTCCTTCGGCTCTTCTTTCCTCCCACTCCTTCGGGAGCGGGGAGGAAAG
>NDXB01011929.1:48688-76366 GCA_002631895.1 Agapornis roseicollis
GGGGGGGGGGGCAAGAAAAGGGGGGGGCTGAGTGGTTGAACGTGCTGCCTAGCTGGGTTTAAACTACAACACACAGTCAAAGCTCTTTGTGTCCCTTGCTGTAAAATATCATTTAGAACCTTTCAATTATTAAACTTTCACATTTGCCAACATTCTTCTTGAGAGGAGTAAACTCAGACCTGGACATGCTGCTTCTACAACTGCCATGCCTGTATCTCAAGTAGGTATAACATAACCTCTTTCTCTTTTACTCCCCTTTTGTACATCTAAGCAGCATATTAGCCCTTTTGGCTATGGCAGTTGGTTGGTTACGCACACTTTGTGGTTATTTATTGAGATTTTAAACTGTTACAGATTCCTGCCCCCAGGCAGAATACTCTCTGCCTAAGTATGGTCTGCTTGTTCTTTGACATTCTCACATTTGGTCATGTTCAAATGCCAGTTGCTTGCTTGTGCAAAGCTTGCAACACTAGCTAAGTTATGTCCCTAATCTTTGTGTTAACTGCAAACTTTGGGAGGAATAGTTTTACTTTTCTTTCAGGTTGTTGATATATTTAAGTTCATTTAATATCTTAGTGTTAAAAGCCAATCTCCATGACCATGGTAGAAATATACCTACTGCATATAGAAATATACCTACCTATTTACCTGCAATTACATTTCTAGACATACTAGTTCTGTTTGAGAGCATTTTCTATTTTCTTGATCCAAATGCCATATAATACTAAGTCAGTTGTCTTGTGAAGTTTTAAGTGTATTACATCAAACATCATTACTTTTATTGATCTGCGGATCTCATAAAAAAGATGTCAAGTTAGTTTGACAAGATCTATTTTTCATAAAGCTAAACTGACTGGCAATAACTGTATGTATCACCTGTAATTCTTCTTTATCAAGCCTTATATAATCTATTCTTTTCTTCTGCTAGTAGTGAAGGATGGCTGGTAGTTCCATGATTTACTAGGTCATCCTGCCCACTCTGTTAAGTATTGGCTTTTAATCTCTTCTGTGATTTCCACCTCTCTCAGAGATTACTGAACATCAGTATTAAGTACCCAAGAATTCCTTCTCCAGCATTTTGAAGCACTGGCGGCTGCATGTTTTCTGCATTGGTAGTTAAAAAAACATACCCTGGCTATATTTGGGCATATTGTTTCAATCTTTTTTTACTGTATGGCTTCTTTCCATCCTAACACTTTAAACTGTACCAGTTCTTGGCACTTCTGTTTTCAAAGTGTGTATGGATTTAGGCTTTTATCCCAGTTCCTGTTAGGCAGAACACCTGCACATAGAGCAGTCTTGTTGAACTTCATGAAGTTCATATGGACCCACCTTTCCAGCCTGTCAAGGTCCCTGTCTTGGTTTAACCCCAACTGACAACTAAATAGTATGTAGCCACTCACTCACTGGCCCCCTGCCCCAGGTGAGATGGGGAGAATTGAAGGAACGTAAAAATCAAAACCCTCTGGATGGCATCCCTTCCCTCCAGCGTGTCGACTGCACCACACAGCTTGGTGTCTTCAGCAAACTTGCTGATGGTACACTCAATCCCATTGTCTTTGTCTGACAAAGATATTAAACAGGTCCTAATATCGACCCATGAGGAACACCATTCATCACTGGTCTCCACTTGCACATCAAGTCATTTACTGCAACTCTGTGAGTGCGACCATCTAGCCAATTCCTTATCCACTGAGTAGTCTGTCCTCTGTTTTTTTACATACCCCTGTTTTTTACAGAACTTTGTGATTTGTACTCTGATACCAGTGACTCCCAGCCACTTAATTCTCCTCCCTTCTGTCCAGCCTTAAAATAGCTCCTGTTTTTCAACTTAGCCATCACATGCAAGCCACATTTTGCATTTTACTGTCTTTCTACCTTTGTCATGGATGACTGTGTCCCTGATAAATAGGGACATAATACTTTCTTTAAAGCTCACTCTCCTATTTTTGACATTGTGTGCTCCTCTGTAGTGTTTGGTCTGTCATTAATACCATTCTTTTTTCTTCTCTTGCTCTGGTATAGTGCTTTTGGCCATCTTGGCCTTAAACAAGGAGCAAGCTCTTAACCTTGGCATCATGACTGATTCAGGTTTCTCCAAAACTTGCATTTTTTTTGCAAGACCCTTTGGGTAACTGAGATGAGAGGGGATTTGGAACATGTGTGTTCTCACCTTAAAGTTCCGATTCTGCCTTCTTCCAGCTGGTTTCTGGGACTACATGTGCCAGCATTTGTGCGTGTAATGTTGCTCACCTGCATTGTTGTAGAGGAGCCAACAAGTTTGCGCAGATAAATGATTCCAGAATACAGTATGAACAATTTGGACTGAGATTGTATTTTTAAGTGTTTTGTACACTAAGTGCTTTGTATACTGTTTAAATACATCTTTGCCAATTGAAAACAACAGACAGCAGTAACCATTTATGTAACACCATTAAATCTGCAAGCACTTATGCAGGCACAAACTACTTATTCTGGGTAGCAGCTCTGTGAAAAAGCAGGTACATAGTATTTCATTTTACACATGAAAAATAGTCTAGAAGTGCTAAATGTCTTGCATATGGCAGCAGAAATAATTGTTTCCAGACACACATGAAAATTCAGCAAACGTTAATTTTCAATCCTGTGTTCATCTGCTACAAGATGTTGCTTTATTTTGGTAAAAATAGTGATTTTGAGAGGTAAAGCATTACAGTTTGGTTTTACTACTGTGGATTAATCAGTTTTGTCAAGTGGGATGATGGCTCAAGGTTAATGCTGCTGGACCTCTTCCAGTAGCCAAGTTTTCAGTATGAATTGTGGACATGTTCTTAGCAAAGACTGACACAGGTCATCTTGGGTCAGAAACTTGGTCAATAACAAGAGAGAACTATGATTTGTATAACCTTTCCATTTGCACTGGTGATGTCCCAGGACATGACCTTAGCATGAAGCCATCTTTTCCTGGTGCCTCGGCCCATGAGAAGTGCAGCCTGATGTCTTCTGTTCCTGTCAGGAGGTGCTCTGCAAGGAAGATGGAGCAATCGGAGAAATAGGTTGCAGAAATCCAGGTGCAGGAAAGCCAAAATCTACATTCTTTCATATATAAAAAAGAGGGGCATCTTTTCATGATAGGTTCCATACTAATCATTAAACACAGTCATGCACTCACAGCTGTGTTTACCAAGCACAAGGAAATAGATTGCAGGATACTCACAGATAACACTGTCTGGCAGAGGCTTACAGATTCTTACTTTTTAAGATAAACACTTCATATATGTACATGTATTTTATCTTACTTTGAGGAAGAGAAGTGCAGATGTGGGTTTAACACTCCCCTGCCTCTGCATTATGTGTTGACATATGGTGCTGGTTTTGAATGGCCAAATGATATTTATTCATTTCTTCAACTCTTTATTTTCTTTTACAGCTTACACTCTGGATAACGTTAATCTGCAAGGATATTTTGTCTATTCTTTTAATGACAAGACTGCTCCTAAATATGGTCTCTACAGTTACATTGCAAATCAATACGAACCAAAGCCTTCTATGAAACATTACAGGGAAATAATTGACAATAACGGCTTTCCTGGTCCGGAAACTCCTGAGGTGCTGTGTCCAGAGGAGAGTGCCTCATGTCCTGAATGCCACTTCTTCCGAACCAGAAAATCATTATTAGCCTTTATCTCTTTCATATTTGTTGCTTTTATTGTTACTATATTATTCATTATTTACTACTCCAAGAGGATAGAAAGAAGGTATAAATAGAGCTGACCCTTTGAATACATCACTCGCTGCCCTTCCTCTTGCATTCCCTTGGGAAATCTGAAATAATAGCACATAATGTTGTCATTTCTTCAGCACTAGGAAGACGTATACATTTTCTGATACTGCAGGATGTTGACACTGATAAGAAATTGCTAGCATATGGCTTCCAGAAATAATTTTCTCTGATGTAGTACATTTGGTTTATGACCAGTCCATAATTCCTGTGGTTGTAGCTCGCTCACAACTTTCCCTGGAACCTGTTGTTAATCATTTTCCCTCCTTGGTTTTGCCTCACTGAGTTGGACAAGTGAAAGCATGGTTTGAAGACATGGAGTGACAGAAGAGCCTAAATGTTAAATTCTCCAAGAGAACACTGAGGAGAAACAAAATGGCTTACTTTTCCAAATTAGGGTTTAATGCTGATGTTGCTTGATTAGAGTCAGAACCTGACTGGAGCACTGAACATGGCTGAGCAGAGACGGAGGAGAATTGCACAAAGCAGTGCTGAGGGAAAGGTAATTCCCTTTCCTAAAGCAGATGCAGGGGGAAGAACAAGAAAACAGAAGTCTGTGCTGCTGGAGCACTGGGTACATAGGTGAACTACTACTTAGGTTTCTGACAGCTGCATCTGACTTTACGATGTCATTGGGGAGCTTCAGCTAAAGGAACTGTGTCTTTCTCAGTGGGGAAAGCTGCAGGGGTAAGTCCAGGGATGGCAGGGGTCATGCCATCTGGTGGGAAGAGGTGGAAAAGGTGAAAGGGCTTCACTTTGATTTGCTCAGTAAAAAAGCAGAGAGCAGACTCTGGGATGTCTTTGCCGTCTCAGTTGTCAGGAGGCTGGCTGTGTCTGACTGTGCTCTGTATTGCCCTGTATTGCCCTGTGTGCATAGATATGCAGGGCTGGAACACCTGTCACTGCACTTCTTGTAGCAAGTTAACTTAAACAGGACAAGTTTAGATTGGATAAAAGGAGGGCGTTCTTTACTGTAAGGGTGGTGAGGTACTGGAAGGGGTTGCCCAGGGAAGTTGTGAGTGCTCCATCCCTAGCAGTGTTCAAGGCCAGGTTGGGTAGCATAGTTTAGTGTGAGGTGTCCCTGCTTATGGCAGGGGGGTTGGAACTAAATGATCTTGTCCTTTCCAACCCTAACTGTTCTATGATTCTATGATTCTCAGTTGCACACCACTGCCACTCCACTGCTGCCCACCCTACTTACCTGCTGGAAACTTGCAGGTAATTTAGTGAGATGGTCTTTGTGTGCCAATTCTGTTGAGTGTGGGGACTTTAAATCCCACCATTTTGGTGTAATAATCCATAACTTTACTGCTGGTTTTGCCAGTGCCTGAGATCCTGGAGGTTTTGCTCCAAGCCTGTTACATGGTGGCTGGAGGGTTTCCTGTGAGCAACTGGATCTGCCTCTGGCAGTGTTTCATCCCAAAGTATTACTGAACATCTGAAGGCCTCTTGTTTTTCTCTCAGCGGACAAATTAGCAAAATAGTAATAACATTGTTTATCAGTAGGAATAGAGAGGGAATGGGAAAAGATCACTACATTAGAAGTGTCTTTGGTGTAAAGCAGTGGTCCTTTTCATCCACTCTCACATTGTAGGCCTGCATTTAAAAGAAATGTGCTTTGTGTTAATTAAGTATTATTTATATACTAAAGCTGATTGTGCTGTTTTAAATGTGATGTTTATCTACTAGATGACTAGTAGATGTCTAAATGACCTCCCAGGGTTCCTTTCAACCTGAATACTCTATGAATCTGTGATTCTATACTGTAAGTTAAAAGATATGTGCTTGTGATTTTCATTTGTAATTTAAGGTTATATTTTTCCTAAATATATATTCTATACATAGAAATAGAAAAAAAAATAGTATTTTATCATAATGATCAATTTATTTGTCTTTTAGTTCCAGTCTTAAAATTGTCTCTCTTTGCACTAACGTATATTTTGGTATTGAGATTAAGTTGAAAAATTCAGGGTAAGTGACGAAGTATTAAAAATATATCTGAAAGTTATTTATAGCCTAATAGGACATGGTGAAGAATAGAAGAATTTAAACTGCTGTATATTTATGCACTGGTGTCTGGCACAGTGTGGATTACAAAGAAATAGCTCTCCCTATATGTATGAAATGCCAAATGGCTTTCCCCATGGCATGGCAATGAATTACTTTGCAATACATAACTCCATTAGTTAGAAGCCTTCACAGTGCATAACAAAAAAGTGGCATTCGTTTCATCCAGATAGTAACTAAGTCATACCTAACTTGTATATGTGTGTGTATATGTATGCTATGATTATTTTGCTGTTGGTAAAGAACAAAACTGTGGGCCTGATCTTTCTTTTTTGGCACGGGTTCAGGGGGCCTGGTCAGGGCAAATCCAGATGAGCACGGGTGCCATGCTGGTGGGCAACAGGCCATCCTGACACTTCACTAGCAATTAACCATCTAGAGAGTTGCTGCCATGTGCTCTTTAATGACCCAGCTACAGTGCAATGTGAGAGGAGACACTGCAGGCTCTTCCTGTGGAGGCCGGGTGATATGTAACCACCGACAGGCAGATGGCACCAGCTGGATATCTAATTTATAGATCAATTGGGATTTGTAGCTATGAAGCTATATGATCACATCCATTCATGGTGCTGTGGCCCATAGAAGTAATGCAGCTTTTGGCACAATTATTACCATAAAAAGTATCACTGCAGAGCAGTGACTGGGTTGAGCTGGGCACAGCAATTGTCAAAGTCTTCTCCTAAGCAGTGCTGCCTGTGCACAGTGGTGTGTAGCTCTCAGAGACTGAATTGCACAGTGATGGGCCAGGGAAAACACAGGCTCGTCTGATGGAGGTAATGGTATGGTTTTACCTTGGGAATATGCTTCATTTTGTGTAATCAGGGGCCAGCATCTTCGGTCTTCTTAAAAAAAAACATTCTCCACTAACAGCAAAAAAGCCCATGAATAAGCAAAGATTAGGTACCTGTCCAAGGAGAACTGTGGTGTGCTCATGCAGATTGATGTGGTAATCACCTCTTGCAATCAGGCTGTGGGACATGGGGCACTTCTTCCATTCGATACCCATGTGCGAGTGATGATCTGGCACTTCCCCATCACCATCTGTGCATCTAGATCAGAAATGCCAACAGTAGCAAAGGCTTTGAGCAGAGGGGCCTCCATAGTCAGGCTGTAAAGACAACTCAGGGAAGGATGGTGGTTTATTTTCTAAAGAGGAACTGGAGTCAGTCTGTTATGGATGATAACATGTAGCATCTTATGTAGACTAGTTTCTTGATTTTAACTGTTTCAAGAATGAAAAGTTATTGTCAGTTTGCTCAATGCTGCAGATCAAACATGTTGTAAAAGAAAAAATTATATTTTTATTCAAAATATTTTTGTGACATGAGTGGAAATCTTCTGGTTTATTTCTTGAAAATATTGTGCAGAGTTCCTGTGAGCAGGTTTTGTTTGCTGAATAAAAGAATGTTACACTGCTTTTATAACAAACTCAGAAAGGAAATAAAGATACTGTGCGTAACAAATTGTAACATGGTCTTATTTTAATCTGTCCAGTTTCACTGTCTGCAATGTGAAGTACAGAGAGAAGTCAGGAGAGGCTATTTATAATAGCTCTGCAAGGAGTTTGTGTTGCTGTTTGTTTTTCCAGTGCTGCATAAATCATAAATAACTGTAACTTCTGTTGGAGATTACTGGGGCCTGTATCTAAACAGAGGTTTTTCCAACAGACCTGGGGTTTTGGAGAGGTTTTGGTTCTTGGATTTTTTGTTGTTTGCTTTTGTGGGGTTTTATAACTATTGCTATATAAAAGGCCTGTGGAAGTAACTAATATAACTAACATCCTACCCTACCCTATCCCATCCCATCCCATCCTATCCTATCCTATCCTAATCTACTACAGCCCTAACCTAGGATATATAATTCACTCAGATATATAATTCACTCCTTACTGATTTTTTAATGTCGTCAGTCCTTGCAGGAAAGGCATGGACCTAGGCAGCACCTTCTCAGTCCTATGTTTGGTTCTCAGGAGCCAGAGGATCCTCCCAGCTGGACCTTCCCCCCAGCACTCTGCCTTGCTGGGGTGCATATCCAAGACAGAGTAGTGCCAAGCTCCAGGCACTTCTGGAGCGGGACATATGGCAGTGCCCAAAGGAAAAGTAGAACCGATGGTGTGTCCTGGTGGGGTGCTGACTGAAAAGGTGGCTTGGCTCTCAGCAGTGAGCTGGCTGTTGCATTGCTGCCTTCTGCGCTCAAAGCTCTATAACAGGCTTTGGACAGGGCTGTAAACCAGCAGAGCTGCACAAACACAACACCTGACCCAAGAAATCTGGTTTTCCTTCTGGCAGAGGGAACCGCGAATTGGCCGAGTGTTTCCTTTAAGAGGTGTAATGGTATGAACTACCTGCGCTGTAAAGTTTTATGGGGTGACAGTTTTGTAGCCTGGCAACAGTGCAGTCGAGCTGGAGGCCATCGGATGCCCTGCCAAGAAAGCAGGGGGAGCAAGCCTGTGAGGTGGGCTTTCCAGCTGCACCCTCTCTGGTCAGCCTGGAGAGTGCCCCAAGGAGTGCCAGGCTGCTGCTCCTCCAGCCTGGGACAGGCATGATCCAGAGGCTTGGTGCTGTGGGAAGAATGGAGCAGGGCCAGCTCCAGCTCTCTCACCACCTCCTGCTACCTTTTAGGGCATATATTTATTTACATTTGGGCTATGAAATGGGGAGCTAAATACCAAGGTATGACAGGTATGCCAGGGTGTATAGTTTATTTAGAAGACAAAATACTGTTTACAAGCCTTACAGATTTTTTGTTGATAGTTACTACTTTGCAACAACACTTCTGCCTCCCTCTCTCCACTAGGATCAAATGGGTCTAAATTCCAAAAGCTGAGAAAATAAATGCTCATAAAGTAAGCTGCCAGTATAGCAGTTGTCTCTCCCAGCACTAGGTGAGTCTTTAAGTCCTGTTCTGAGGGAAGTTTGTGAATTTTACACACATTTGTAAGTCATTTATCTGCCACATTGCTGCAGGAGCTGTAAGCGGATATTGCTTTTCCTGGCACCTCGCAGAGGGAGGTTGCAGGGTCCTGCACTTGGCAGCACGTGGTTGCTCCTGCTTGGTATTCACAGGCACATTCCTCCAGCTGGTGATATATTATTATTGGGCTGGAAGAAAAATAATGCAACCAGGCTCTTATTATTTTGTCCTTTTATCCGTTTGGTCATATTAATGTGGGATAATCATTATATAAATGCACAGGAGATGCAGTCAAGGACACATTCATTTTTAAAGTCCTTCAATGCTCTTGTAGTTCACTCATTCATCTTCTGTCTTTAATTACAGCAAGTGATCTCAGAGGCACTTAAAAGATTAAATTACTCAATTATTTGAAAAAACCCAAATGCAATAACTGTATCTCTTTTCTGATAAATACCAGTGATTGCTGGCAAAGGTTGCTCAAGGCAAGAAACACTGGGAGGCCAAGGAGGCCATTTTGTAACACTTTGGCTTAGCCCAGTGATACCCATTTAATTTTTCATTATTTGCAACCATTATTTTTACTTGCATTGATAAAAACCACAAACTTTTCCATTGCTGTCCTGGTGGTTTCAGGAGGGTGATGAATGTCACTGCTCAGCTATTTACAAATGTTCTGTCACCCCCTTGACTGCAGAGAGAATGACATGAGCCCACTGGATGATAACTGCAACTCAAAAGGGCATAAGGCCATCTGCAGCAGCAGAGCTTATCCTTCCTCACTGTCAGCCCTACTACTCACCACAGATCCCAAATACAGCCACTGAAGAATGGGAAGTTTTCACTAAATCAGATTTTTTTGCCTCTTTTCCAAAGCAGCAGATATTCAGTGAGCCCAAAGCTGTGAGCGTGGGTAAGGGGTGCAGGCTGATGTGATCCCTCCTCCCCGGGCCAGGCGGAAAGGAACGTGATTCTTCAGGAGAAGAGAAATACAGGCTGAAGATCTAAAATCCTGCACTTTCTCTTTATAGGCTGAGTTTTGAGCTCCTGTCTCATTGAGAGCCAGCCAACTGGGCAAAATACCAGAGCAACCATGGACCCAGGGTGATCTCCATCTGCAGCCTTCGTGTGCTCATTGCTTGTGCTGGTTAGCCAGCAGTGTGGCACGCGGATGGAGGTTTGGTGTTGATAAACTCCCTGCTTTACCTCCATGGCAAGTCTCTAAACTGAAAGAGTCTAGCAGGAAAGAAAGGACTGAGCGTGTGGTCAAGCCAGAGCAGCTGTGGTGCTTCTGGCCCTCTTACAATGAACACCAAGCTAGGCTGCAGCTGCTGAGGTGCAGTGGGGTGGCTGAGCAGATTGGCAGACCCTGGACTGCTGCCTCACATGGGTCTGGGGTTAGGCTGCAAGCAGGCACCCTGCTAGCATCTGTTCCGCATGCGTGGCGGGGCACTGCTGGCCTGCAGATGTTGCTGAGGGGTTACTGTTGTCTGCTCCACCACCTGTGGTTCCCACGTTTGTTTAATTAAAGAAGGGAAAAAAAGAAGTAATTTGATGCCCATCCTCTCAAGGAAAAGGAGTCCTTCCAGCAAGAAGCCGGCCAGGAGAGGCCTGTGGAGGGACAGATGGGCCTGTGGCTAATTTGCTCCCGTAAATTGCAAGCTGTTGCAAATCCTCACTGTAGCAAGTGCTGGCTCTGTGTTTCAGCCATGTGTCTGTCTGCTATGAGCAGGTGAAAGAGAAAGAGCAGAGTCTGCAGTTTTAGGCTGAGCTTCCCCAGTGCCTTTTGCAGAATCAAGTATTTTGATTAAGAAATAAGCCATAATCCTCTATCTGTCTGCCAGCAGAGCTCCATGCAGCTGCTCAAGCCAGGCAGGACAGTCTCCTGCTGGAGCAGAAGCTCTTGCCACAAAACGAGGTATTTTCTCATTAAAGCGTAGTCACAGTGGGACCTGATCTTGTCTCCTTGCAAACTGCTGCCAATGAACTCCACATTGCAGTTCAAGTCTCTACTCAAGGCAAAGAGCAGTTCACTCCATTTAAGCTGCCTTTAGCCTCCCCATCCTGCTGGATACACACCCTGTGGGATAGGATCAAAAGCCCCAACTTGTCACTGCAGTGGGACTGAGGAGCATCTGTGCAGTGGCATAGGAACCTGGTTATTTGCCTGCTCTCACCTTCGGAGAGGAACACAAATGACCTGTCCTCATCCTGGCACTTTGTCCATAGTGCTGGGGATGGGACAACTGAAGACTTGAGCCCTGGCTGGCTGGCAATGCCCAGCTGTTTCAGCTGGGTATTGGACCACTGATTGCTTGGCCACAATCCATATGCACTGAAGGCTGACCCCTGTGGCCTTTTGTGCAGCCTGGCTGGGTAAGCAGGGCAGACAGGCATGCTGGGACCAAGCAGGGAAGAAAGCATTTGGGGCTAAGGAGGTGGGCCTAGGCAGTGGAAAAGAGCAGTTTAAAACTGCTACCTGTGGGATGTCAGTAGTAAGGTAGCGGAATAGACATCCTAGTTTCAGAGTCAAAGGCATGGACGAAGTTAAGTGTCCAGGTTACTTTTTTTCTGTAAGAGATGCTAGCCTTCATCAGAGGCATAGAGGCTCTGGTGTCTGAGTCATGTGAGTGGAGTGTGTGAGACCTTCCCAGCATTAGCCTGTAAGACAGGTTCTCTGCAGTGTTGTAATGCTTTCCCTGTCATTTACACATTAACCCAGACACAATGCTCTGCTCTGTTTTAACCCCTGAGTTCCACCTACCCTTGTGTTTGTTTGAGCTGAATTTCTTGCACGCTGAAGTAGGACAATAAGCAGTCACACAGTGATAGGTGGGATCTGCTCTGCATCCATTGCTGCTTTGATGGAAAACATTAGCTTTCTACATAGTATAGCTGAGAGAACCATTTAAACTGCACATCATTAAGAAGTCAAAACACCCACTTCGCTATTAATCTGGGGTTTGATGCCCCATATTCCAGATCCTGTCACACCACGACATGTAACTGCAGTTGTAACAACATGGTGTGCCTGGCATAGCACCCAGCCAAATGAAGACCTTGTGCAGCTGTGACTGACACACATCTGGCAAAGAGAGCATGACATGGCTGTCCTAAATGCCCAAGAGATTGAGTGTGGGTCATGCCTTTTAAATGCTGCTGTCTGGAAAGGTCTGTATTCACTCCCTAGCTCTTCCATGTCACCATTAAGCTGGAGCAGCAGTATCAGTTTTCATCCTTTCCTACTTGATTTGCAGGCTCCAGCAATCCTTTAGATATTTCTTCTGATGCTTTCATCTCAGTCATTTCTGTATGTTCAGCATGAGCTCTCATCTAACAACTACCTGCCATTTCAAGGAGCAAGATCTCTTAGGCATGCCAAGATCCTCCAAGGCTGACACTGATTCTGCAGAGCAAGTGCATCAGAGGGGTGCCTTGCTGGTGACTCCTGCAACTTTTTGTAAAGAGGATGGATGTCCAATAATTCAGTATTATAAAGATCACACATAAGAGGAGCTGAAATACCAGTGCTGTTAAGACAGTCTGCTTGCCCTGACATTGCAGCAGGTGGTTGGGAAGGAGAGATGGGAATGAGAGAGTTATCACACATTATTTTTTGCAAGAAGGGATGGACTTACACAGCTGACCATCTCTGCCATGGCAAAGAATTGGAGACAAATACTTTCTTTTGGTCCAAGGTTTAATACTGAGCTTTCCCTGAATGGTGGGCCACAAAGGCTTATCCCCTCGTAGATGGTATCTCATAGCTGACTCCCTGCTCAGCACCCTGTTTTGAGACTGCTCCTATTGATTAATCAAGAGAGAGTTGGAGAAATACAAGTCCATCCAAAGGGACATTTATTCCATCTGTAGACTTGAGTAAGACAAACCAGAGTAATCACTATCCTGCTGTTGCATCTTTTGCAATGTCTTGATGGATTTGACATGGTGGAAGTTTGATGATGTGAACCTAACATTCAGCAACCCAGCTTGAGTCACTCTTATGAACCTACTTAGTCTATTGACAGGAACATAGCTGCAGAAACACAGTGGAATTCAGTGGGAGTCAGGTACCTAAATGCTGTTGAGGACCTGAGTTTAACTTCCTCAAGCCAGCAATCCTAGCTTAATGGCTTCTTTGGAAAGCATATATTTGTTATGAAGTTCATGTATATTTATGGACACTATAATGGGCAACAATATCATTTTGAGCCTAAAATCATTCTTAAAGTCCTGTATCAGCAGAGTTTAGGGTACAGGAGGTTGCAATAAAGAAAGCAAGAGCTTAAATGTACCACTTTGTTTTCTGCCCATGGATGAAATGAGTGCACAGAGGAAACGCGATTCTTTAGTGTATGCAAATTTATTCAACTCTTCCCTTATTTATTTACACCCAATGACTGATATCAACAGATGAGGTAAAAATATGAGGTATTGGTATAACATTTTAAAAGTAATTATCATAATGTATTCTCAAATGGCAATGTAACAATACAAAATACTGTGGTAGCTGAATGGTAGACATGGCATAATGTGCATTTTAAAGAAATCTTACGTCATTGATACATGGCTTAGAGCACATGACAGAGCTTCTGCAAGGGTAGGAGGACAGCCCCACCTTGCTAATGGTGGCAGGTGCCACAGGGTTCCTTCCAGCTGAGTGATGACTTATCAGACAGGACAAAACCACTGTCCAGGCCTTCCCTTCATTTCCTTAAGAAGTTATTTACTGCCAGAAAATTGCCATTCCCGGGGCCAGAAATTCTGTGCCCCTTAACACCGAGGCACTATTGTATTAATTAATGCAAACTAATGTAGCAGAAGTGCTCCAATTGCTCATGTTTTCAGAAAACAGCTGTCATGAAACCTGCTGGCCTGGCTACAGGCATCTGGGGAAGAGGTGCTGCTTTCTGGGACTGACAGCCCCACTGGAATCAGGGGACTGACTGTGCCCCACCAGCTCCCAAGCCACCATTTGTTCCTGGGAAGGCTGGACCTGGGCAGTAGTGCCCTCCAGCTGGCTGGTGACTGCCAGACCCCAACAAAAACACACAATAACTGCACATTCCCACTGGAATCAGGGGACTGACTGTGCCCCACCAGCTCCCAAGCCACCATTTGTTCCTGGGAAGGCTGGACCTGGGCAGTAGTGCCCTCCAGCTGGCTGGTGACTGCCAGACCCCAACAAAAACACACAATAACTGCACATTCCCACTGGAATCAGGGGACTGACTGTGCCCCACCAGCTCCCAAGCCACCATTTGTTCCTGGGAAGGCTGGACCTGGGCAGTAGTGCCCTCCAGCTGGCTGGTGACTGCCAGACCCCAACAAAAACACACAATAACTGCACATTACAACTGTTGCTGGCCATAAACTCAAGGCAGGAACTCACAGGCAGCCAGCCTCCCTGGTACTGTGAGTTGCATAATAAAATGTAGGTGAGTCAGGTCATGGAGGGAAGATGACAGTGACTTTTTGGGGTCCTGCTGCTCCATGGTGACCTTGCCCCTGTCCATGCCAAGCTCCTATCAGCTTGCTTCCTCAGATGGCAGAGTTGTTCCCTACCAGCACAGCTCTTACATGTGTGCACAATGGCAGGTGGGACAGTGTTCTAGGCGCTATTAAGGGCCACACAAGGTCACCCCACAGCCTGCATTCCTGGGGCAGATTCGAAGCACTGGCTTTGAAGAGACTGCCTAGTTTACAAAAACTGTAGCTTCATGTAGGAAATGTATCCTGCTAAATTGACCTCATGTTAAATCTTGGTGGATTTTGGTGGAAGGACTGAGCTAGAACACTGGCTATAAATGACTCAGCTGGTTTATGCAGCAATAAATAAAGTAAAAGCGAACAACCGTGATTAATGAACAACAGTATTAACAGGCTTGTACATTCTTATTGACTCATAGATGTAATATAGCTTTTGGTCATAGGTTAGTTAAAAACGAAATGAAACCCTGCTCCAAAGATAACATCAACAAATTATTATTATTACTTTTAAAGCATTGTTCCATTAGCAAAATAATAGGTCCCTGAAAATGAAATTATAAATAGGCTTAAATGGCTCCTACTCCTCATTGTCAGGGGCTAATCCTGCTCCCACCAATGCCTACAGAAGCAGGATCATGCAGATCAGTGCATTATAATATGAAAATGCTTGCTGTTACTATAAAAGCAATTTTTCCAAATATAGTCTGCATTTAGTCTTTTAAATCTCCAAGATGTGTTTAAAAGCTTAAAAAAAGTTCAGTTATTTGTCTAGTAAGAATATTAAAAGGAATGGTGTTCACCTGCCTGTCTCTGTGTCCACTGGATACAGAAAGTCTGCTTTAGAGCTCCTTACAGTTAACCATCTCTATGGGAGAAGGAAAGGACAACACAGAAACACTTACTCAGAACTCAGACAAAAGGCTAACAAGAAAGAAAGAAAAGAAAGAAAAAGATTTATAGCTTAATAACTTACCAGTCTGATTTCAGACACCTCAGTACACACAGCATTATCTTGTGCTCTCCAAGAATGAGCAGTTACTTTGATTGCTGCACATAGTGAGGTTCTCAAGCGGCAGATATACCGTTATTATAATTAAGGCAACTGGTAAGTTTACAATACCTTGTACTAACAGTCACAACTCTGCAGCTGAATATAAATGGCCTTCAAAATGCCTATCATCTCAGTTACATTTCCACATAATTTATTTGGTGAAACTGATCCACTCCCCATTATTTTTTAATGTACAGTAACCTCCTACTTCCTTAGTTCTTTTAATTCTTCCTACATCTATTTCTAGGTACCTTCTCACAGCATACACAAACACGGAACATATTTGAGAACAGGCATTTCTGTTATCACACAGATTATGCCTGGTAGTCCTGTGATAATAGCAAACACAGCTTGTGTAGCAGTGACACACTAAGAAACAAGTGACAGATTCACTTAAGGTCCAACTGATGCAAGTGATTTGCACTGAGTTATATACAAAATAATTAATTTATACATATACATATATATATAGATATAATATAGATAAATATATACACACTGTACATATTTTATTTACAATTAAAATATGCTTCTTAGAAGCCTTTAAATACCAGAGTTATGTGACACACAAGTAATGGCAATAGTCTGATTTTAAAGTACTGATGATAAAAGCTCTCTGAAGAAATGTTTACTTCAATAATAGAAATTAATATAGAAGGGATGTGGTAGGGGGAGGTGAAGTCTCCAGAATAAAAGAACTTTCCTATAAAATTCCTCTTTTGGCTTTGTACAGACCCAGGTCTGGTCAGGTTTCTGCAGCTTAAATAAGACCTTTACTTTCAGTATTCCTGTTCCTGCCAGACCCAGATTTATGCTCACATGCTCCCAAGAACACTCCCTCAGATTTTTGTTTCTGGTCCCTCGGCAATCAGAGGCTGAAATGAGTTTCTTATCCTGGCAACTTCTGCTGCGCACAGATGTCCAAAGCCTTTGTTGTACCACTCTGGGGAATGTCCTCTGAAGAAACGGAAACAGAATTATTGAGAAACTCAAATACTCAAGAAATATGCCCACAGGAACAGGCTTGCCATACTTCCTACCCACCATTACCACTGGCAGCGGGAAGAACTTTACATACTTAGTCACTGTAAGTGTACTATGAAGTTCTCCCTTGCAGTAATCAAATAAGCAGATTTTATTGCTGTGTCAGATTGTAACAGCTGTAGATGCTGAACAGAGAAAAGAGCTTGGTAGATAGAAAAGACTGCAAAAAGACTCCAAAGCAGCCGAGCTACATTGACCATGTCCTCTGTTCCCCATACCTCCCCTCCCGGAGCTGGAGGTTTTTGTCCTGCTGAATGGACATGTGCTTTTTGCAGGTTGGATACTTACTTTAGGTCAATTCTGCAGATGTGTGTTAGCCTAGCTTTTCCTGAGCCACATGGCTCTATCAAGTACTGACAGTCCATCACGATGGCTCGCACAGCTCCCATAAGAGGAGCCTCTTCATGCTCCACAGAGATGGCAACCAGCATGCACATCCCCTTTGGCAAATCTGTCCTCCACGTCCTGCAGCAACACATTCAAGATGGAATCACTTTAGTAATGAAACTTTTGGGCACAAAAGTAAGAACCAGAATTAAAGTTACAGTTTATTTCCTACCTATCCTTGCGCCTGCAGTGCCACTAGACTGACTAGGAGTCCCCAGCAGAGTTTCCTGTTTCCAAGCTGGAAGTCTGACCATTATGTGAATGGCAACCCATATGTTGCTGCAGACTCCAGGTGGAGAAGTTTTGCTTCTCCACATGAGCATTTTGTAACCATTATGTCTTAGAGGGCTTTCTACAGACAGACAGAAGTTTTGGAAAGTAGATAAAGCGAGCATAATGCATCTGGCAAAGGCTGAAATGTTGCACTGCACTTTGCAGACTTATAAACAAATACAGCTTAGCACAGCAGAAATCCTCTCTATAACTCACTTCTGAAACTCCCACAATATGTTTCAAGGGCACCTGAATTAAAAATCAAAATGTCTTTTAATTTTCTTCTTCTTCCAAATTTCTAGCCATACATGCTGCAGAAGTTTTCCACCAAGTTCAGGAGACCTAGGCTGCAATAGAATCATAGAATCAACTAGGTTGGAAAAAGCTTTTAAGATCATCAAATCCAACCTTTACCCCAAGTCTGCCAAGTCCACCACTAAACCATGTTACTGAGGGAATCATCTACACAGCTTCTGAATGCTTCCAGGGTTGGTGACTCCACCACTTCCCTGGACAGCCTGTTCCAATGCCTAACCACCCTTTTGGTACAGAAATTTTTCTTAATATCCAATCCAATCCAATCCTCTGGTGGTGCATTTTTCAGTTGTTCTGTAAGCATTCTCTACATATTCTGCTGTCTCGCATTTCTGTCACCTGCCTTGAGCCTCACAGGATAGGTCTATGCTTTCCTATGCTGTGGGAAGAAATGAGAAATTCCCACTGTGCTGCTGTGTAATGTGCATCATCTTGCCATGGACTCTGAGATGGGGATTAATGCTACCTTGGGAAGTATCATGTTTTAGTAGGTAAGCTGCTTTCAAGAACTGTTGAAGTTTGGACTTCAGCAGATAATTTTAACATTCTGCATTTTTCATACATGAAACTGAGATGTTATTCAAGAAGGAAGATATTTCCTCTAAAACTTCAGAAGCTTTACATGTGTTTGTGCATTAATAAAAACTACAAGCTATCTTGGCAAGATGAAACACATGGAAAGCAGAAAACTCACTCCTCAGCTCTACTGTGAAATGCTGAACCATCTATTGTGAATGCCTGCACAGGGCTTAGATGTGACTGGATTATTTTGGTAACCAGGAAGCACTTACTTGAGCCATTTATGAAGTGGAAAACTGTAACCCAGACACCACAGAAGACTTATGATTTCTATTCCTGGTTATACAGATTTAAGCCAGTTTCTAGTTCTCTATTTTACAGTAGTAAAAACGGGCACAGTACCTAACTCACATTGATGCCATGATACTTAATGTACATTAATGTACATTAAACATTTGAGGAATCTTTAATGCCTTTGCAGGGCAGCTGAGAGGTGTGTCAGATCTCAAGCATATGAAACGTTGCCCCTGTCCTCTTACCATTAGTATTCTTGAGGGAGCCTAATCCCCTTGTTATGACTATAGAATTGAAAGAATAAAGCAACGACTGAATTTATCCTTTCACATCCAGATTGGGAAGGAGAAAATTGCTGTCAGTTAAAATATATTTATTCATGTCCCCAGAGGTTCATTGTAATTTCACTGCCCACTTCCCACCTATCATAAGGTATCAAACTGACTGCGATATTGTTGTCAAACCTTCCTGTAGACTTAATGATATAAATCAAAAGAGATAAACAACAGAATCTGACAGATCTGCCTGACAGCTGTTTTTAGCCTTTAAAAACCCACCAGGATCCTGTTTTATGATATGTATTTCAGTCCTTGGGGGTCATTCTGCCTGGGTTAGTGAAAAGAATGAGAACTCGATGGCAAGATTTTTCTTTAAGTGATGTGACTGCACAGCAGGTCTTTAAAGAACACAAACCACCATGAAACCTAATAGTGTGAACTAAGTTGCAAATAAGAGGACAGAATTACGGTCATCGAAACCTCCCCGCCGCAATCTTCTCAGTGCTATGTGGAGAGCCAAATTTAGCACTGATTTAAGTCAATAATATTATATAAAAAAACTAACTATAAAATAATTAATTTAGTCCAGTATACTGTGGGAAGGCAAAGGAAATAAAGCAATAGGAGCACTGGTGTTTTAACATTATAAAGAACTTGCAGAAAACATTTTTAAATTCTTTTCCTAAGAGTGCCAATAATTTTTCCCTTATACCGACAATTTCTGCATGTTGTCATTCTCTAAGAGAACAGCGATATTCATAAAAGGGATGCACTATCATAACTATGTTTTATTGGGCTCATCTTTTTCCTTCAATCGTTACCTCTAATACAATTCTGACTCACTGTACTATTTCCTTTGTCGAAACTGCTTTGTATTTCTCTGGCGCATCCCTTTAATCAAAGAAAGCAGAGACAATGAACAGGAACGCACAAATCCTGAAATAAATAACTGCAGAACTGACCCTGTAACTAAAGTATGTCAGCAGCTCCACAATAGCTCCAAGCAAGCAAAGGGCCAGGATTTCAAAGGCAGAAGGTGCAAAAGAGGATTTTTTTGGTCTGTTCCATACAGGCAGACAGACAACAGCAGAACTGGGACTGAATTTGGAATATTGGTACACAACTACACATTTGAGAGATGTGATCTCCTGGAATACAGTCAGAATACATATCTTCTGCCTTTCTTTGTTCAGTTCCACATTAGTGTTTTTATGGGTTAGCATTTCTTGGTCTACAAACACGCCAACTGCAAATCTAAAATAACAACACATATAGATACCAAATAACCACCTTAGCTTACAAATGTCACTACCTTCTCTACTAAACATTTGGCTCTTCTACATCAGACATTCCCCAGGGAATGGCAAAAGCAGTGTAAAAACCAGTTGGGTACTATTTGCTCTGTTTTGACAACAAACAAAGCTAGGAGAGAACAGCAGCCATTATCAGACATCTGTTCTAAAGAAGAAATGATATTTATGGCCTCAGGAGTATGTGCTGCTCAAATTACATCAGAGGAAAGGTCAGCATGCTCTAGGTGAACAATTCTAATTCAGTTTGAGAAATCAGCACTGCTGTCCAGAAGTAGAGTTCTCGAAGCACCATTACACAGATGCAAAGGCTGAGATAAGACTGAATTTTCCTTGTATGCACTGCAGGAAGCAAAGGTACTGAAGAATTGTCCTTTAGCTCACCTTAGAACAACAAAGTCTCGGACAGGATGAGGAGCCATGCTATTCAAAACGTACTGGTAAACTTCTGTCTGCTTGTCCAGGCTCTCAACCACCTTCCACTGTAAGAAGTCCTCATCCCAGAGGTGACGTTCTCTCAGCACTCTGTTCAGAACAACTGATGGGGGGGCTTCAACTTCCACTGAGGCTTTCCAAAGCCTTAGTGGGTTTCCATCCCCAACCTGAAGTAAAGCAAGAAAGAATATAAACCCCCATGAATGATATGCCCATGTTCAGCAGAGGATAACTGAGGACAAAGTCTTAATATGGATGTCTGACTTAAGCTTATTAGCATGCCTATATCCCTGCTAATCATTATTATCATTTCTATTGCTGCTGCTTTACTGTATGTGAAAACATCTGCATACTAGTCCTGGATGGAAAACTTAAGTCGGATTTCTGATTTCACACCAGTGTATACCAAGAACAGTTCCCATAATACCAGTGGCTTGCTGTATTATTTCTTGGGTGACAGGCATTTTTTGTGACCCCAAGCATCCCAAGTTAATACAGAAAATGTATGTAGAAGTAAAAAGAAATGAGAGACTGAAACCTTGGGCTGGAGTAAAGCTACCACCTTGGGCAATCTGATGCACTAGTTGGAGCTGAGGATCCATTAACCCTCCCCGTTAATTGATGGAAGAGCAGAACACATACTGACACAGTTCTGTGTCAGGTACACACAAATGTTTGCTCCTCAAAATAGCTGCAAGGGAGATATTGGGAAAATGCCTTTCAAAGACATAACCCACAAACTGCTTGCTAATTCTTCCTAGCTCATGGTTCCTGTTACTTGTTATCCCTCCATAGCATGCAGTAAGGGGAGCACAAAGTGCTGGGCAATGAACGAGATGAATATCCTAAATTCCAGGCAAAGAGCTTTTCTTCGTGGTTTTAGAGGTCAGATTTCAGGCAGCAAACAAGTTAACTGCAAGCACTAGATCTTGCAAGCCCTGATTTTCCATCACCTCCCTACCCTAGCATCCTCATATATCAATGCAAGTGCTCTCATATCAGTCCAGTACTCCAGAAACCTCCAGAGCCTCCCACACACCCAGGATTGTGTCCTTAGAAACTCACCTCCCACCTCAAATTGTTTTGTTGTTATAATTCCTTCTCACTAAAGCTCTCAGTTCCCCAGTCCCCCTGCCCCAGAGCCCGAGGGGGTCCCAATCCCTTCTGTATTCTCACATGCCAGACATGTGCATGCCCCTATTCACTCCCTCCCCTCTCTCACATCCTAGTCCCACCTGAGCCTTGCTACTCCCTTCCCAACCTCCTGCAGTCCCTCACGGGAGGCATCAGTCACAGAAGATGGCTACAAACCAGAGTAACTGCAATTTCTTTGCCTTAACAGAGGGGTTGCATTACCCAAACAGGGGTAATTCTGCCTCCTGCCCCCTCACCATCTAGATCATACACTCTTTTCCAGTGTTCTTCCCCATAGTAACTAGAGTCACCCACCCCAATCTATCCCCTCCTTTCACTAGCTGCTGCTGTTTTGCAGATCTGTTTTGCCATTGAATTTCTACTAGCCCTGAACTCCACTGTCTGAAGGGACCCTGCAGCACTCTCCTCCTGATTGCAGTGGTCTGGCTTCCCCTGCAGAAGTGATGGAGCCAGGAACAACTGTTCATAAATGAGAAAATGTTCATAAAAGCTGCAGATATCAAAACCCCACTGGAAACATTGATAAGAAGATCAGGGATAAAACTGGTCATGTGGCTGGCCTGGCTAAGTAAAGCAGTGGGCAGCCTGAAGAGCTTTTTTAATACCTATGTTCAGCTGTGTTCTCCAAACTCCTGGCAAACAACAGGAGATAGCCAAAGAGCTTACCCAGGCAATATTATCTGTTGTTTAAAGTCCCAGCTTGTTCTCTGGTTGTCTTATTTGCTGTATCACTTTAATAGTTTTGGAGACTTCAGCTTGATTTGTGTGCCTTTTCCTGGAATCTCATACTTGAATCACTTATCTTACGTTTTAAATTGCTTTTGGTAGTCCTTTTAAAAAAATCCTGTGCCTCACCAGACAGAAGGGTATGTATTTAGCCATGCAACAAGTCACAGTGTTGTGTAGCTAGGATGTATTTTGCTTTGGTTTCTTTACTGCCTCTTCCATGTCTCCCCAAATTACCTTTTTGTAGGCAAGTTCTGTGTTCTCTATACTGGAACATGTGACCCATCCTTTGAATTTCTCTTTTGCTTCTTTCTGGAGATTCTGCATGAGATTTTCCAGGTACATTTGATAGTTCCCTCCTTCCTCATCCACTTGTTTCCCAAGCTCATCCAGGGTGGGAGAATGTACTTCTGCATCTACATAGGAGTTTCGGGACTGGGTGACCATCTCATGTGGGACCTGTGCCACAGCAGGGAGGGAAAACACACAGGGAAGTTCCTACACTGAAAGCTTTTCCTTAAGGCAATGTGTTTAAAGGATAATGGACCATTCAGCGTCCAATTGCAGTAAGCTATGACCTGTAAAATGGATACCTATTTCTGTCTGCTTCTTATGCAAGATGAGAAAACAAAGTAGTATAATGAAACAGTCCATGGCTTAGAATAGCACTACTCATGCAGAACCATATTAGACTGTTCAACTGTATGTCAATACACCCATGTTACTCCTCTAGACCACACAGACTTTATCCTGTGCTTCTGGGGAAGGGATGTAGGTGCAAGTAGGTATGACTGCATCTCTCTATGTGATTTTATTACATGACACAGAAATAAAGCATATCAGCTCTTCCTTTTGAGACAAATCAGTTTCAATTAAGATGTTAAAGCATAATAATATTAAATACTAAATCAGAAGATTTTAATTAGACTAAAACTTCCCAATTCAGTCATCCCGGTTGAAAACTGCCACCCTGCATTTTCGATAGCTATGTCTTTGAAGGGAACAGTCAGAAATGAGATAAACTTTAGATGAAGAAAGTTTACAAATAAAAGAGGCACCATCAATCTCTGAGCTAGTACAAGACAGAAAATGTTAAGTATAAACATAAATACTTCAAAGGATGCTGCATTATGTGGCCATGAATAATGCCATTTGAGTCTCCCACTCACCTCAAAAAGTTTGTTGCATTCCATTATCATGTGAGCAAGTCCCTGAGTAGCTGCCAGGTTTTCACTAAGGTCCTTCTGATCTGGCTTCCCTGTTGCATATTTTTTCTGTATGACTCTGCAATTGAATTCAGTGTCTCAGGTAAAAAGAGCTGAATCTTTTTATTATGAAAGCAAACAGCAGCAGGATGTTCATTTATCACAGACTACTCAGACTGTTGGACTTTTTAAAGGAAAATATGTTTACCTAAAATATTGTTGAGCTAAAGGTAAAAGCAGGAAAGGTTATGTGTGTCCTGCATTAGGTGCTGTACCTTTTGAAATAGATTTCTAACAGACATGATGTACATTGGTTTACATTGTTACTGCTTAAAGCGCTTGCTCAGACACTGGCTATACATATACATGATCAAGAATCCCAGTGTATTCTGAACCAGAACGGGTAGAGGGGAAAAGTCAGGAGGGACATCAAGTTGGGATTACTAATATTTAGTGGGGTCTATGCCCTGTTCAGTCTTCATTCACCATGTTACATGCCATCTTGATGTCGCCTGAAAAAAATTCTTTTTCCCCAAGTGGCAGAACATAGCTAGAAAATACAGAGTATAAGATCACTCACTGAAAATCTACATATTAAAATCCTTTCAGACATGGTCAATCTTTGGCTTCAACCAAAGCAAAATAAGGCCCTTTCCCTTCACAGAAGCCAACAGTACTCAATGCAAAACTCACTAGCACCCCACTGATACTCTGCATGGAACACAGGCACTGCGTATCTATGACAGACAGCCAGAAATGCCTGCGGGCTTATGAAAACATATTCTGTGCATGTACAAGTGTGCTTCTGGCTCTGCAGCATAGGCTTTCCCCTCTCACTGAAGCTATGCCCTGTGTAATGTGCTGGAAAGCAGATGCTTTGGAAAATGTTATCCTGCATACTCTGAGAAACACCGGAAGCGTTACTTTGTGTTAAGGATATAACTACTAATGGGGTTGAGAAGACACTTACCTTGGTGAGCTTTCTTTCTTCACTATATTGAGGTGGAAGAGGGAAGGGGCCAGACAAACAGCTATGTTCATAGGAGTCATCTGGTTCTCCTCCACAGAGGTGACATCGCTCAGGAAGCACAGCAGAGTCTGCAGAACCTCCCGGTTCTCATCAGACATCAGCATGATGGCTGCCTGCACTGCCTGCAGCCGCTGCTCCTTGGGGACATCTGGGGAAAACCAAGTGATGTTCAGTGGGTCAATTGTAAGATCAGATAAGGATCCAGCAACAAGACAGAGTTAGCACAGGCATTCACACTCCAGGAATGGCTCTCTGAAGAGGCAGATCACAGGGGACCAAGGGGAAAAGATGAGATGGCTGCTGTAAGGCCATGGTACTTGCTCCTCCATCAGGCACAGTTCAGCTAGCCAGTGCATGACATTTACCTGTTCATTTGAGAGGCTGTTCTCCCAAAAAGAGACTGAATTTCATTTAAAGGTTATTAAGGGAGAGCAGTACTCAGTACTTATGGTATTTTTCAAGTTCTTTTTTCCCCTGGGAAGATAGTTCAAAAGTCTTCAGAAAAATACTTGTGTCCTAAACCATAAAAGAGTTTAATGAAAGAAGTAATGGATATGCTTAAATAGCACTTCAGACAGATTCATTTCTAAAACTACCATAAGTTTTCTCAGTTTAGACTTGGAGCTCTCCTCTGGGTATTACATATGCTCTATATAATTGAACAGAAGAACAAAAGCAGATTTACAGTACAAGGAACAGCCAGCTTTTAAGCTCTGCCTGCTAGGCTTGTACAAGCACTTTATTTTAAAAGCTTTCAGACATGAATGACAAACTGAACACAGTCCAGTGCTTCCAATTTTCTAGAAGTGACAAGGCTAGGTCTTCCTGAGAAGTCAAAGAAGCCCTTGCTAAATCCATGCAACATGTCTTTTCTCCCCACATAATCTCCTGGTACTCCCTCACCTGCACTGTGTACTAGTAGGCCTGATGCATAGAGAAGACTTCAAGTCATAGGTAAACATTAGGCAACTGAGAGTTTTAGGGAAATGGAAAATGTTTCACCAATGCTATGCCATATAGATTACTACATGAGTCATCTCATCCCCAAGTCTCTGTGTTACAGCAAATCAAGCCATTCTGGTTATATGAAAAAGATCTTCAGTGCACCCCAGAAGATCAGAAATCCCTTGCCAATATATCAAGAGAGGAAAAATCCTTCCTAACTTCACATTAATAATTATTAAAACTGGATGAAGGAGAAGAAAAACTCCCAGTTACAGATTTATTCAATTGCAGACATTATGAAATACAATCGGTATCCCAGCAATTTTCAACATTTTGCTTTCTGTGAAAGGAGTTTTGTCAGTACTGTCTAAAACAGAAAAATATGTTTGTTGTTGGTTGCATGGAAAAAAACCCACTAATTCTTAATCCAAACATTTGTCTTCAGAGCTCATCTTTTCCTGTTCCCACGTTGGATTAAAGATACTCATCCTCAAGTCTACCTGAAATATCTTAAACTACTGGTACAGTTGAGGAAAATCTTTCCTGGCAGTTTCCAGCCACTCCCAATCAGTGTAAAAAAGAGTTCTTCAGACTTCCTACTGCAGAACCACATAGGATTACAGTCAGCCTGTGCCACTATTTACATTTTTCTGTTAGCTAGAAGTGCTGTTTCAACCTTTCACCTTTTCAGCCTCATGGCCACTGTGAATTCTAATGCCAGCCTCCTGAGTTGGACCTGGGGAGTACCCCACCACCAGTGATATCGAGATCTGCACATCTCTCTTCCTTTGGCAAGGGGGTAGTTCACTTGCAGTCTCTCCTGTGCCAAGACAGGACATTTCCAATTTTCATCAAACAATAATGTCAAAAAAATGTCTGAAAGTCATTTGTTTCCAAGGACATGTAGAACAAGTCCTTCTAGTGGACAATCTTCTCCTTGGCCCCTTTACTACAGAAACAATTGTGATTGCCATTTTATTATTGCTGTGTTGCTTTTCTGAACAAGCTTATCAGTGTATGCATAGACAGCCAAGAACTGCAACTTGTAATCAGGAAAGAAGAGGGGGAAATGATGTTCCAGGGCTAGGTGCCAAATGTTCACTTCTGCCCCAAGATGTCATATATGACCAAGTCCACTAAATTTATTTGCAGTGCTGCCTCTCTCATGCAGGATCACAGCATTTCTCTAACAGCTGCAAGACACTGTTATGTTAAATACATTAGTGACTACGTGCCATAAGACAGATTTTTACAGTAAAGGAAGGCAACGGAAGTAACAAATTCTTTAGCACTGGGATTATACAGTGTTTAAAAATGGCTTTCTATTGTTTTGGCAGCTGAAATGTCTGCAAGTGAAAAGACTAGACACACTTCTCTTTGGTGCATCCAATTATTTGGCTTAGGCTGGCTGGGTATGCTGTTCTGTATCTGACAGAGCACTGGCTGACTGACCTTCATAATGGAAACTGTCAGGTAAAACCTCTAATTCCTCTGGCCTCTCAGTATTTTCCTCGCTGTTTATTTCTCTCTCAAGTCTGGAGAAAAGATACACAGCCATTTCCTGATTTACAGGGATTTTCATCATCTTGATACATTTGAGCTGCGGTTCATGCTGAAGGCTGCTAATACTGAAATGAAGAAATCCACTGGCTTTTTTATTTTCCCTATGAGATCCTTACATAAAAGCTAAATAAAGGCAGCCTGTTTCTTGCATGCCGGCATTACTGATTATAATAAAAAGGTAAATAATCAAAAGTCATGGCAAATAAAAGAATTGCAAAGGCACGTGTTCTTATGGTCAGATAAGCCTTCCATGCCCAGAAGACTCGCTTATATGAGATGCATGCATGTATGTTGCCCAGAGAGGTGGTAGATATGCCATCCATAGAGACATTCAAGACCAGGCTGGATGTGGTTATGGGCAATCTGATCTAGTTGATGATGTCCCTGCTCATTACAGGGGGTTTGGACTAAATCAGCTCTGAACAACCCTCCCAACTCAAACTGTTCTAAGATTCTATGAAATGGGCTCACAGTTTAGAGAAATCCATCAAAAACGTGACTTTTTTAATTTTTTATGTCATAGAATCATAGAATAGTTAAGAGTTGGAAAGGACCTTAAAATCATCAAAGTCCAACACCAATGCCATAGGCAGGGACACCTCACACTAAACCATGTCACCCAAAGCTCTGTCCAACCTGACCTTGAACACCACCAGGGATGGAGCATTCACAGCTTCCCTGGCCAACCCATTCCAGTGCCTCATCACCCTCACAGTACAGAACTCTTCCTTATATCTAATCTAAACTTCCCCTGTTTAAGTTTGAACCCATTACCCCTTGTCCTATCACTACAGTCCCTAATGAAGAGTCCCTCCCCAGCATCCTTGTAGGCCCCNTACAGAACTCTTCCTTATATCTAATCTAAACTTCCCCTGTTTAAGTTTGAACCCATTACCCCTTGTCCTATCACTACAGTCC